>QRFJ01006471.1:0-67334 GCA_006176705.1 Cocos nucifera | reverse complement strand
GCAGAACTGGAAGGACGATGGGCCACACCGCCAGCCGGTGGCGTGGGACCCAAGTAGGAGCGGCACTAAGGAGTCCTTGTTGGAACAAGACTCCCCTCCCTATTCAGGATTCTAATCAGAGTTCTAACTAAGAACTCCAGTTTGACCGGTATAGCGCACCCTCTAAGGAGGATCCAGGGGTTCTCTATTCCAAACCAATCAGACTTTAGACTCTGCATTTCACAAAGGGTTGTGCACTCTGGTGAGAGGAGAGGAGTTGGATCACAAGAGGCTCATAAATCACAGGGAACACTCGCGCCCCAACCTAAATTCCAATGCTATTAGACCACGCCCAAGGTGCCTTCCCCTCCTCCTTCCAGGCCATAGCTGTCCTTCTCCCCTTGCTCTCCACGTCAAAACGCGGTTTTTGGACTTAGGTTTGGTGCGATTCAGATCAAGGAAAGCAATCAAAGAATCAAAGGCTGCGCTGCTCGTAAAAGGCGACTGCAGATCTTCAAAGAGTTTTTGCAAGATCCTCCAGATCAGAATCCAGATCTTGATTTTGGGGCTGTTGATGAGAAGAAGAGGTTTCCAGAATCCAACCCCGATGGATACCGGGTCAGAGCAGAGTGCTTGCGTGGCTAAGATCCAGAACCTTCCGCAGCAATCAGGCATCATCTACAGGGGTAACTAGGCAACTTACCCAATCAGGTACGAAGTTGATTTGATTTAATTTTATCTCTATCTTAATTTATTTATTAAAATATAGAATCACGATATGAACATATCAAGATCTGATTAGAAGGTTCAAGAGAAACATTTTGGACAATATATCTCTTGATCTAAATCCAGGATCATGGACCCGGAACTGGACCGGCGGACAATCAGGTTTCTTCAACTGGATTCAGAGCCAGGGTTCTCTAAACAATTGTTTTTTTAGATTTCTGAATTTTAATTTTTATTTTAATTCAAAATACAACATGATTTTCGAGATGTCACATGAGATGTGATCAGATCTAAAATCAGAAAAAATGCTTAAAATTAAATGAATTGGATCTAAGAACCATAGTATAGCATTGACAGTTCTAGAAATAGCAATAGCTTCGCTAATAAGAATAGTTTGCATGTCCTTTGATTTAATCTGATTACAATCGGTATTTTAGATCTTCCATTTAATTTACTTATTTTCTCGATATTATACAGTGTTATACTAACACCTCTGAACTAAACACGCAATAAAACCATAATTTAATTTTAAACTATATATTGAGATATAGATAGATGCACCAGATACGTACTAATTGTAGAAATAGTTCTCACCTAATTGGTCTAGATTACAATTTATTTTTGATTTTTGAAATCAATCTCTTAAATCTAATTTTTTAGATGTATTATGTGATATTTAGATGCTGAACAAAACATGCATTGATTGCATACAGACGATGTATTGCAAAAATCTGCCTTGCATTAGATCTAAAATTTGCTATATGAGCCATATGATCGATACCTTAGATCCTATAACTGTTTTGCTACAGACTTTAACAGTGTCCGAATTAAGGCGTTCCTCCTTTGGCCGTCCGGTCATAAGAACGAAGAGGGTTTAAAGGCCTCTCTTCTCATTCGATGGGGTCTTCTTTTATCGACCTGTAGGGTGCTTGCGTGTTCGTCTAATCAAGAAACCCAAAA
Source organism: Cocos nucifera (assembly GCA_006176705.1). NCBI lineage: Eukaryota > Viridiplantae > Streptophyta > Magnoliopsida > Arecales > Arecaceae > Cocos > Cocos nucifera. The sequence goes on along the minus strand of QRFJ01006471.1, from coordinate 65,669 downwards.
CCTTACCTTTTCTGCAAAACCCTAGATCCTGCAAACCCTAGGATTTATTCGGCATAATTTTTTGTTTACATTGAACCAACTTAATCTACGAAATTCAGTTTATTGGGAATATTAATTAGGTCTAAAATTCGAGAATTTCAATTAAGCACTATTCACATAATACTGGGTTTCGGGACTGGATAGCTTCAAATTAGGTCTAAGCGGGTTGACCTCAAACCGACATCAAGGTTGGTTAGAAGGGCATCATTACATGCTTAAAATTGACCCACCAATAGGATAAGTCTGGGTCACACGATCGAGCTCACGATCAGCAAGACCAATTTAGGCTCAGAGGTTAAGTCTGGATTGTAGGGCTAACCCAATTTTGGTTCTGACATCAAACAATTTGTGTTCTAACAGTTACCAGTTTCGGCCAACACGACCGACTGACTTTTAATTTGGAAGACTACTCGGACCTGAATGCGTTCTTGTCGGAGTTAACGGCATATTTCCTTCCACTGGTCTACACTTACCTGAGCCATATCTGTTGACACAGTTCTGATCTCAGCGTGGTCATAATCCGACGCTTGACCATGCCACTAGTTAGTTCACTTAATTTAATCTGACTAAGCCAAGTCCTAGTTTAATGAGACCTGAATCAATACCTCCCTAAGAAAAGACTCTGAAGCTGACGTCTCCCCACCATTGTAGACAGTAGCTGGCCCTTCCCGGTTGATTGTTCTCGGCTGCGATACAGTGGCTCAGTCGCACCGGGGCAAGATGCAACCATGTCTATTAGGCATGGATCTCACTGGGCTGCAGAGATGGAGTTGGGCTCAAATATTTTCGGACTACGGGAGAGACCCAATTAGGAAAAACCCAAGCTCTATGCCAAATGGGTTGTGGTCTGACATTAACTAAGGTAGTGGATCAATTAGTCGGATACGTGGATTCCATGAATTCAGAGACCCAGTCTTGGGCTGCACCATGATTTAGATAATCATTGAACCAAGAGTTCTGTCTCGCTCACTTGGCTCAGCCCACATCCACCAATAACTCGTTAGAGTGAGGTGATGAGTCAGTTAGTGAGACACCACCAACCACTAAAAATCATCAATCGCGGAGCTTTTCGCATCTCTACGAGGGAGGTTAGGGCATCCGAGAAACTAGTGCGGAGACTAATTTGTTTAAAAATAAAAATCGACCTGAACACAATGGTCAATCAAAAATCTACAGTATCTAACTAGAATCTTATGGACCTCTCAGCAGAAGAACAATGTCGTGCGATCCAACCAAGATTGGCAGAATATTTAGACACTAAGACTAGTAACTCGGGGACCAACATAAAAGAGCTCAGGAGACTACAAGAATTTATTGGGTCGAGGAATAGTTAACAACATGTGTTTGGGACCAGGACTCCTCCCAACCTTACCAGACCGTCCATCCGAATTGAACAGAAGCTCTGAGAAAAAAGGAAAATCTGACTACAGAACACCCATACAGGTAGATACTACAGTTGGCGCTCGTGCTGATGAAGATCCAAGCAGCCAACAGATTGAGATATCGGGGACCGAAAAGCTGGCTACACCTAAGAAGATGGATTTGTGACAAGAGTCGCGGACCAAACATATCAAGTCACGAAAGACCTTTATAGGTAAAAGAATGCGAACTATGGGCTATCTCAAGTGCCCAGACACTGTCTCGACAATTGGAATCCAAGGACATGAAGAGACTTCTGAAAGCTCGGTGTTGAAGATTGGAACTTGGACTTGCAGAATATAATTTTCTGCCAATGCCTTGACTGATGCAATATCGGGGCCCAACTATCATGCAATGACATTCCATAGCATAAAACTTCAAAATTCCATTGCCCGACTGTTGAATGAATATGATGCGTTACTTTGCTGAACGACCTTTCATATGAAAGAGTTCTAAAGGCTCAGTTTTTTGCTATGAGAAACGGAAAATATCTTCCAAGAAGAAGTCTTATGGAGAAGAAAAGAGAGTCTGTGAAAAGACAAAAAGGTAGAAGATCAAAAGAAACGAGAGTGCAGCATGAACCGAAAGAAAGAAGGTCGAGATGGCAAGGAGAAGTGTTTCCATTGCACAACCAGCGACGGCCATTGGAAGCCAGACTCCCTACTTACCTGGCCACCCTAAAGAACAAGACAGGAAGCCGTCACTTCTGGAGGTTATTGCTCGTTATGAGGTCTAACCTATACCGGTTCTCTTCTGCATCCATTGGGTGTTGACTACTGGCCTAGTAGTCATCTGTGCACTTCTATGCAGCGGTCTTTGAGGATAGCAGGTTAGGCATGAGGGATGGAACATGATCCTACGCACCATCGTAATGGAGCACCGAAGTTGCGCAGTAGCCGTCGGAACAATACCCTTCTATACGTTACAATCTAGATTAAGAACTATAGTTTTAAAAGACTGTATCCATTATGTGCGCCTGGCACGCTAGCAGGAATTGATTTCATGTTTCATGCGTGCAACAGCAAGTTATGTGAATCACTTCTTTCAAGGACCATCCTGTAACATTCTTATATGAAACGAAATAAAATTGGCAAATGGTTTCCCTTGCTTAATGGTCTTTATCAGTGCATATTGATGTAGCTATTTTAGCACTAATCCGAGCAAAAAGTTAGAATGACAACCGGACCTACGCGGGATTGTCCAAACCGACAATATCTATGGCACCTGAGATATAGGTCAATCATAGCAGAAGATAGGACTTAAACAAATGGAGAAAAAATGGGCTTTGAGGTCCATTGACATTCTTGAGTTCATAATCCAACTTCGTGATCTTGCTTACAAGGCAAATGACCTAAACACTCCCTTTTGGTTGGACAGGGAGAGGGGCACAGATCTCCTTGCCTAGTACATACTGATGTGTGCCGGCCAATTCGATGTGCGGCTAGAGGCAATTAATTTCTAACTATTACATTACTTTATCGACTGATCTGTCTAGGTGATGAGGATATGTGTATCTCTATGATGACATAAGCTTGAAGCCTTTGAAAGTTCAAGGAACTTCAGACATTGAGTAGAAAAGCAAACAAACTGGAATCAACCATATAGGTTCTTCGATACCGACTCGATGGGTGAATACTTAGAGCGGGAATTCTACGACTTATCTTAAGGAAAATGGCATGGCTCTCTCAATTGGACTCCACCAGGACAACACCTCAACTCAACGGGTGTTCAGAACGAAGAAATCGACTCTATGTTGGATAATGGTTTCGATCCCATGATGAAGACTTCACGACTCCCAGATTTTTCTTAGGGGACATTCATTATTAACTCATCCATCCCTATTTACTGCAATAGCGGCTTCCCTCTAAAAACCGTTCCTACCAACACGTATGAGATATGGCACAGGTAAGAAACCAAGTCTGAGTCATCTCAGAATTTGGGGTTGTCCGGCTTATGTCAAAAGACAACAAGCGGACAAGTTAGAGTTTAGGTCCTTTAGAGCTCGATTCATAGGATATCCTAAAGAGTCATTAGGATACTATTTCTACATTCCAGAAGACCACAATGTGATTGTGAGTCGACATGCCATATTTCTTGAAAAATAGTTTATTCAAGATAGTGGCATTGGAAAGCAGATTAAGCTTGATGAGAAAGTCTCACAAGCAGAAAGAGCTAAGGACCAAGTGGAACCAAATCAGGTTGAGCCAATAAGAACACTACCTCCTCCACCTCGTAGATCGGAAAGAGTTTCCCGTCCCCCTGAAAGATACTTAGGTATTATTTCAGAGGACGTAGAGGAAATGTTCCTCATAGGTAATGGTGCTCATGGTGATGATCCCAAAACCTACAACGAGGCGATATCAGATATCGACTCTGAGAAATGGCTTGAGGCAATGAAGTCAGAATTGACTCGATGCACTCAAACCAAGTCTGGACCTTGGTAGATCCACCAGAAGGTATAGTACCTATTGGGTGTAAATGGATCTTCAAGAGAAAGATTGGTGCAGATGGGAATGTGGAGACATTCAAGGCTAGACTGGTGGCAAAAGGTTATAGTCAACGCGAAGGCATTGACTATCAGGATACCTTTTCCCCGGTAGCTATGCTAAAATCCATCCGCACATTGCTTGCTGTTGCAGCCTATTTCGATTATGAAATATGGCAAATGGACGTGAAAACGGCATTCCTAAATGGATATCTTGAGGAAGATATCTATATGGAACAGCCGCTAGGTTTCACATCCAGTGATACTGATCACAAGGTTTGCAAGCTGCAAAGGTCCATATATGGACTTAAGCAAGCATCTCGGAGCTGGAACACTCGTTTCAATGATGTGATCAAAAAGTTTGGTTTCATCAAAAACGAAGAGGAACCATGTGTTTTCAAAAGGGTCAGTGGGAGCGCTGTTGTCTTCCTCGTATTGTACGTGGATGACATCCTCCTTATTGGGAATGATATTCCCATGTTGACATCAGTCAAGATGTGGTTGTCCAAGGAATTCTCCATGAAAGACCTAGGTGAAGCATCCTTTATTCTAGGAATTAAGGTCTATAGGGATAGACCGAATAGGATGCTAGGACTTTCACAGAAAATGTACATAGAGGAAGTACTAAAGAGGTTTAGTATGGAAAACTCTAAGAGGGGATTAATACCCTTCAGACATGGTATTCATCTTTCCAAGAAGATGTGCCCCAGCACACCTGAGGAAATAGAACGCATGAGCAAGATCCCTTATGCTTCTGCAATAGGGAGCCTCATGTATGCCATGCTATGTACACGACCTGATATAGCCCATGCTGTGAGTGTCACAAGCAGATATCAGTCAAATCCAGGTGAAGAACACTGGACTTCTGTGAAATGTATCCTTAAGTACTTGAGAAGAACTAAGGATATGATGTTGGTCTTTGGTAATGGAGAACTCCAAGTTCAGGGATACACAGACTCGGACTTAATGTCCGATATAGATGATCGAAAGTCGACATCTGGCAGACTGTTTGTGCTGGAAGAGTTCCTAGCAAACGGTGATACCATCTCATCCGCGATTACCTTGAGAAAGGTTATGTTGAGGTCAAGAGAGTCAACTCCACAGAAAATGTGGCAGACCCACTTACAAAGCCGTTGGGCCAGCAGAAGATCGAAGCCCACCTTGAGAAGATGGGACTTAGACTTGTAGCCAATTGGCTTTAGGACAAGTGGAAGATTGTTAGATATATGTGCCCTAGAAGCCAGAATTGGCTGACACTTGTAATACACTTCTAGGGGCAAAATTGTAATTTTGACTATAATTAATGAAATGGGTTATTTTCTATCACACATGTGTATTTAGTGTCTGTGATACATCCTTTGAGTTAATGGTAATGATAATTCATATTTTCAAGAGTTGAAAATTTAAGACATGAATAATCATTATTAACTCATAAACAGCTCCCGACCATAGGATCATCACGAGGATGGTGATTGATCCGGAAGGTTGGTGTACGATCGCTTCTCTTTAGTAGATGAGTCTTGAGTCTACGGTGTGGAGACACCGGAGCGAGAGTACAGGTACTCGTTAGAGAACGAGGGCACTGAGCGTGACCACCTCGAGTAGTCATTAGGGAGTCTACCTTCTCGTCAATGACTGACTCGATGCTGCAGTAGTGTGTCTGGTTCTTTGACCTGAGATGCATCGGCAGTTCACCTTGAGGGTGTTATAGTTTGACTACACCATTACTCGGTCTCCTAGCCATATGGAACCCTGAGGTGTATGTTGGCTATAGCATGTTCATTGTAGGAACTGGATTGCATCAAGATGGGATCTATCTACCTCGGTGGTAGAGGAGTAGCCCTATGATGATCATGAGAATCAAGTCCAGAAATCCATGGCCATGGTAGAGTGAAATAATAGAAAGAGTTTCTATTTAGATTTTCACATTGGACTCGAATCGAATGATTACATCATATGACAGAGACTAGGGTTTGACGAGTTCACCTTAACCCTAATCTGATCGGGGCTCAAGATAGAAGAACTGAATCACACAGGTAGCTGCACCAAGAGGTTCGCATTCAGCTCTGATGGGTTGCCACCATATACTGCTAGGTGTCACTGGTGGATTTTGGGAGCAATTAGAATGATTTAGATGATCGATCATTCTAGCTGTTCGAATCAGAAGAGTTCTGATCCATCGAAAGGAGTTTCGATGATGTCTATGATAGAGATCATGACATATCCCATTACCATACAGAACTGAACCTAACTGGGTCACACAAACAAGGGTTTGAATCTGGTGATCATCAATTGAACTGATCTAGTTCAATTGATCTGAATGAGATTCAATTAGGTTCAAGGAAATCGTGCTAGCACTCGATTGAACCTAACGTTCTTCTTTTACTATCATAAATAAGTTGTCCTGACTGAGCCAAAGGAGTTTGTGCTCAATCAGAGGCCTTCATATGGTCTGACTGGAGGTTGTCCAAGTCAGAATAGGTTGTCTTATTTGTAAGACATTACCTGCCATTTTTGGTCACCTGCCATTTCTTGTTCTTTGACTTTGGTCAAAAGTCTACCTTTGACTGGTCAAACGTTGACCATTGACCCTTTGACTTTTGACCACATGTCATGCACCTATTGGAGAGCTGGTGGGGGCCTGTCCCCCTGCCAGAACCTGGCAAGGAGAAGGGCGCACGCCAAGGGTGGCGTGAGCCCAAGTAGGAGGCGCCTAGGAGTCCTTGTTGGACAAGGACTCCACCTCCCTTTTGGATTCCAATCAGAGTTCTACTAAGAATCCAGTTTGACTGGTCTTAGGTGCCCTCTAAGGAGGAATCCAGGGGTCTCTATTCCAACCAATCAGATTTAGATCTGATTTCACAAAGGGTTGTGATTGGTTGAGAGGAAGAGGAGTTGGATCACAAGAGGTCTATAAATAAGACCCTGCGCCCAACCCTAATTCCAATGCTATTAGATACGCCCCAAGGCTGCCTCTCCCCTCCTTCTCCATGCCATAGTCTCTTCTCCTCTTGCTCTCCACGTCCAAAAGGTGTTTTGGACTTAGTTTGGTGCGATTCAGATCAAGGAAAGGCGATCAAAAGCAAGAAGGCTGCGCTGCTGCAAAAGGACGACTGCAGATCTTCAAAAGAGTTTTGAAGATCCTCCAGATCAGATCCAGATCTGATTTTTGGAGGTGTGATAGAGAAGAAGAGGTTCTCCAGATCCAACCCGAGTGGATATCGGTAGAGGCCAGGCGCTTGCGTGGCTAAGATCCAGAACCTTCCGCTGCAATCAGGATCATCTACAGGGTAATAGGATTACCCAAATCAGGTAAATTGAATTTGATTTAATTTATCTTCTTTTATTTTATTTATTAAAATAATAAGAATCAGATCTGAAACATATCAAGATCTGATTAAGGTCAAGAGAAAATTTTTGAAATATATCTCTTGATCTAATCAGATCTGGACGAACCTGGACCGAGAAATCAGGATTTCCCTTCACAATCATCCTCTCAATCGAGCATACAAAGAATGTGCTAGTCTTACCGAAAATCATTGATCCCTAACTCAATGTCCCATCGACTAGGAATATTTAAACTAGGGTTTTAAGGTTTTAGGTATCACTAGTATGATCTCATCATAATCCTAAAACCATAGCCCTAATTTATAGGATTCATCATAATCTTAAATAAATAATAAGATACTGCATATGATGAAATAAATGTCTTTATTTATTTATTAAAAATATCATTATATGAGTTTGAAATACAAAGAATAGCCCAAAAAATTAATTGGCTCGAGGGCATATTTTTTTCAATCTCCCACTTGCACTAAAGCCAATCGCCCTTATATTTTAATCCCATACAATCAAGGATGGCGATCAAACAGTTGCAGTGGTAAAGCCTTAGTGAATGGGTCTGCTATGTTGTTCTTTGTGTCAACTCATTCTATGACTACATCTTGTCTTTCAATAATTTCACGAATGAGATGGAAGCATCTCAGAATGTGTTTGGATTTATGATGAGACCTTGGTTCCTTTGCTTGAGCAACAGCTTCAGTATTATCATAGTAAAGTGGTACTGGATTCTCAATTTCAAGAATAACACCTAATTCAGTGATGAACTTCTTCATCTAGATATTACAGCTATGTATTCTACTTCAGTGGTTGAGTTAGCTATAGTTGGCTGCTTAGTACTCTTCCAACTTACTGCTCCACCATTTAGAGTAAAGACATATCCTGAAATGGATTTGCTATCATCTGGGTCTGATTGAAAACTAGAGTCAGAATATGCTTCTAATTTAAGATCAGAACCACCATATACTAGAAAAATATCTTTAGTCCTTCTCAAGTACTTAAGAATATTTTTCACAGCTTTCCAATGATCCTCTCCTAGATCAGCTTGAAATCTACTTGCAATGCCTAAAGCATAAGCAACATCAAGCCTTGTACATAACATGGCATACATTATTGATCCAACAGCCGAAGCATAAGGAATAGAACTCATTCTATTTCTCTCTTCAAGTGTCTTTGGAGACATCATTTTAGAGAGATGTATGCCTTGACTCATGGTAAATAACCACTTTTACTCCCATCCATACTGAATCTTTTCAGTATTAAGTCAATGTACCTTGATTGGGACAAGCCTAGCATCCTCTTAGATCTATCTCTATAGATCTTTATTCCTAGTATATAGGATGCTTCTCCCAAATCTTTCATGAAAAACTTATTTGATAGCCATAATTTGACTGATTGTAACATTGGGATATCATTCCCAATGAGGAGTATGTCATCTACATACAGAACCAAGAAGACTATGGTTTTCCCACTAGTTTTCTTGTACACACATGGTTCATCAACATTCTTGATAAAACCAAACTCTTTTATTATTTCATCAAAATGGATGTTCCAACTCCTTGATGCTTGCTTTAATCCATAAATGGATCTCTTAAGCTTGCATACCTGATTTGGTCACTCATTTGACTCAAATCTGTCTGGTTGTGACATATAGACCTCCTCCTCAAGGAAACCATTAAGGAAGGTAGTCTTTACATCCATTTGCCATATTTCATAGTCGTGGTATGCTGCTATAGCAAGCATAATCCGAATAGATTTGAGCATGAGAATAGGTGAAAATATTTCATCATAATCAATCCCCTATTTTTGCCTAAAACCCTTAGCCACCAATCTGGCCTTATAGGTTTCAATTTGACCATCAGCTCCAATCTTTTTCTTAAAAATTCATTTGCATCCATTAGGATTTATATCCTCCGGTGCATTCACCAAAGTCCATACTTTGTTGGTGTGCATGGATTTTATTTCGGATTGCATGGCAGCCAGCCATTTGTAAGAGTCTTTACTTTTGACTGCTTCCATATAGGTCAGAGGTTCGTCATTCTCAATGACTTGGATTTCATTGTTCTCAAAAATGAAACCATACCTCATAGGTGTATTTCATACTCTTTTAGACCTATAGATAGGAGTTATGTTCTGGTTCTTTTATATGATTATATGGTTGAGAAATTTCTATTTATTTTTCTTAAACTTTACTAAGTTCAATATTTCTGCCACTGCCCTTTTCTAGGATAAATTCTTTTTTCATGAAAGTGGCATGTCTACTTACAAATACCTTTTGTTCAGTAGGATGGTAGAATAAATATCCTATACTATTTTTAGGATATCCTATAAATAGACATATGTCTGATCTAGCATCAAGTTTATGTCTAAAATTTCTTTTGACATATACTGGACAACCCCATATCTTAAGATACTTAAGATTAGGTTTCTTACTTCTCCATATATCATATGGAGTACTAGATATAGATTTAGAAGGAACTCTATTTAAGATCTAAGTTGCAGTCTTCAGAGCATGACTCCATAGGAAAATAGGTAATTCAATGAAGCACATCATGGACCGTACCATATCTAATAAGGTATGATTTTTTCTTTCGGCTACACCATTTAATTATAGTGTATAAGGAGATGTCCATTCAGAGAGAATTTCTTTAACTTTAAGATAGTCTAGAAACTCACTAGATAAGTATTCTCCTCTCCAATCAGATCGAAGGATTTTTATACATTGTCCAGTTTGTTTTTCGACCATACTTTGATACTCTTTAAATTTATCAAAAGCTTCTAATTTATGTTTCATAAGATACACATATCCAAACCTAGATAAATCATCAGTGAATGTTATAAAATAAGAGTATCCTCCTCTGGCTTGAGTTGTCATAGGACCACATACATCCATATGTACAAGTCCTAATAACTCATTTGTCCTTTCTTCATGTCCACTAAATGGAATCTTGGTCATTTTACCCATGAGGCATGATTCACAAGTTCTCAATGATTCATAATCAAAAGGATCAAAGAACTTTTCTTTGTATAACTTGTTAATCCTAGCCTCACTAATATGACCTAATCAACAATGCCAAAGTAAAGTATTATTTATGTCATCTCTCTTACATTTTCTATTTTCATCAATATGAAATATATTGTCATCCAAACATAGAGTCAACAAACCATTGCTAAATATGCCAAAATAAATATTTTCATTAGAATATTTGATCGAGCAACCTTCGCTCGTTACATTAAGACTATAACCTTATTTTAATAACAAGGGTATAGATATAATATTTCTAATGATCTTAGGCATATAATAACAATTTGTAAGCTCTAAGATCTTTCCATAAGGTAACTTCAATATATTTGTCCCTACAGCTTCTGCTTGGATAGACTCTCCTCCAGTGCCATAGAGCTTGAAGTCATCTTTCTTCGAACTCTTAATTTTCTGCAGCCCTTGCAAAGATTTGCAGATATGAAAACCACAATCGGTACCTAATACTCAAGAATTTGAAATGGAAGAATTTAATGATAATATAGTATGTATCTCATCCATACCTTTTGGTGCATTATTTGCACCAGACTTCACGGTTGCAAGATAAGCCTTGCAATTTCTCTTCCAATGATCTATTTTGCCGTAGTGAAAATAGGTCATTTGTCTGGAGACCTACTTCCCTTTTTCTTCTTATTTAGACCACTTTTAGGATTCAACCTTCTCTTTGAACCCTTTTTGCCTAGCATCTTCTTGGAGATCCCATCCACAAGAAGAAGAGGAGCCTTATCTTTCTTGATATGGCTTTCTGCTGTCTTGAGCATATTTAATAGCTCAGGCAAGAAAGAATTCATTTTGTTCATGTGATAGTTCATGACAAACTAAGAAAATAATTCTGGGAGTGATTGCAGGATCAAATCCTGACTTAACTCTCCATCCATAATAAAACCTAATTGACTTAATTGAGTGATTAGGTCAATTACCATCAAAACATGATTTTGTATGGATGTTCCTTCTATCATTCTTGCATGAAATAATTGCTTAGATATCTCATATCTAGCAGTCCTACTATGCTCTCCATAAAGCTCTTTTAGATTGAGCAATATGGATTGAGTGTCCATGCTATCATGCTGCCTCTGTAATTTATTATTCATAAAGACAAGTATGATGCATTTGATAGTAAGAAAATCATTTTGCCACATCTTGTATGTGGACTTATCTTCATCTATGGCATCATTTCCTAATGGCTTAGGATCAGGGGCATCAAGAATATAGGAGAGTTTTTCTTGACTGAGTACTATTTTTAGGTTTCTCAACCAGTCAACATAATTTTGACCAGTCAATTTATTTGAATCCAAAATTGAATGTAATGAAAGTGAAGAAGCCATTTAATCTATATAATAAAGAACAATATATAAGCAAACAACTTATGATGACAAACATAATTAAATTAGAATTTTAATTTAATTATATCTCTCACTATTTAATCAAAAAAACATAACCCTCTTATTTTCTTAGTGAGAATAAGATCCTAATTCCTTATAAAAGTTTTTGTGGTTGCACAACAAACTTATTATAAGTTCAAAGATAGAAAACTCTTTCAATTGCATTTTATGCAATTCTCAAAAAACTTTTACCTCTAAAACATTAATAGCCTCGTGTTAGCACAACAAACTTTAATATTTTAGTTTAAATAGAACCCTTCATTTCTATACAATCAAAATGAAATATGACTACTTTTGTGGTTACACAACAAAGCGGTACATTCAAAATGCTATAAGCATCTCAATGCACTAGATTAATATTACATCATTCCCCATGATAGATCTTATGGTTACACAACAGAACTAATATGGTTCTGGGCATAATAAGAACCTAGTATGTAGGAAGGCCTTAATGTAGTGAATATAATACTAAGCATTTCAATCTAGAATTAAATTAATCAAATCGGCTAGGTAAGTAGGAGTGAAGTGGGAGTCCCCTTGTTGTTTTTCTTAAACACCAATAAATTGATCAGGTTAGACAACAGAACCAATTAAAAAATCACATTCTCTTTATCAATCATGAACCATTTATCCTAGACATCGATTGATCAATTAGACATCCCGACTGATACAGCTATAGATTAATTACACTACAACATAATATAATTTTTAAAGAGAGATTTAAAAAGTCTCAATGCACATTCTAGTTTAAATCAAACTAAATGCCTAATAGCATCAATTATAATAAAATTTATATATATCTATTAACATGTATAATTATTCTAGGACAACCATCATTATATAGTGAATACTTTGCACTATCTCAAGGCAATCTTTGTAGAATAATATATACATCATAATCTCATTTTGATAAATAAAAGAATATGATCTCATCATATAAATAACATGCAAATAAATATAAAAAAAAATATCATACTTTTCTTTTATGTCATTATATTATAAGCAAAGCATTATATGATTTAATCTAATAAGGCTTGCTCTGATACCACTGATGGGATTGGTGTACAGGATGGAAGCATGGATTTCAAAGCAAAAATATGAAATCATATAAACCAAACTCGAACCCTAGGACCATCTTATTAGTAATTAAATTACATAACAAGCATTTGTAATATAAAAGAAAGTATTAGAACATACCTTTTATCGCTAAATCCTAAATTGATCCTAATCGTCGGTAGCAGTCCATCAGGGTTTCCACCAGGTGCCCACATGTTCACCCTCTTCGTTGATCCACATAGAGACTTGATCAAGACACCAGCACCTCTGATTTATATAATTAGAGTTCTAATAATAAGAACTTTAATTAAAAGGGCAAGACCTCTTTAGCCTTTATGTCAGCTTTCTTGTCTCTCCTTATCTATCTTTCTTTTTCTATCTTCTTAATTTTCCTTCCTAATCTCTTAGTCTTAAGATGACTTCTTATCTTTATAAGGATAAGTCTAGACAAGAGAAGGAAAGATAGAAAATTGAACAAAAAGAAACTCTTGTAAGAAAGAAAGATAATTTTTCACACCTTCGGACTCTCGGAGCGCACCCCTATTTATAATGTATGTAGGGGTGCCAACTAAATTTCTCATGCCCTTTTAAAAAAAAATCTCATGTCCCTTCAGCCAATCTCATACCTCATCAGTAAATAACAAGATGTAGACTTAGTCCAAGAGGTGTCTTAAAGTAGAAGGACTCTTGGACTAATTCTACGTAAGTTATTTACCAAGAGTCGCAATATTTCACTATTGGCACCACCCTTTTCATCCATTAGATCAGATAAAAGGGCCATCCAATGGCTCCAAAAAAGGACGCCCGTTCAGCAAGAAGGCATGGAGATGATCTTTGAATAGTCAAAGTCCTAAGGGACTTTGACAGGTCCAAGAGGCGTTAAGAAGGAGTGGGCGGCATGGAGTCCTAACGGCAAGGAGTCTTGGGCGACAAAAAATCCTGAGCGACAAAAATTAAAATTAAAATGGAGTTTTTAACATGTAGAAGGATTCTTTATCACCCCATATCAGATGTCCATGCCTATTCAAAATTTTTTATGTGACATAACAAATGAAAAAAGTCAAAGAAGGTAGGCGCGAACAAATTCCATGCGCCAAAAATTCTTTGTGCATGATAGACTTCCGACGCACAAGAAAGAGACTCTTTGGCATGTGGAATTTAGGTATGTGGCACCCCAACTAAAGCCCAATTAGTCTAGGTTAATCCAATTCAAGACCAAATCCTATTTGGCTCAAATCGGATCTTAATTAGCCCAAATTGGAAGCCGATTCGAATCCAATTCGAAACCAGGTGCTAGGGTTTGCTACATGTGCTAGCATGTTCATCTTGCAAACATGGTCTAATCCAATTAGACCCTTAATCAACTCTCTTTGTGTGTGACCCATTGGGTTCCACATCTAACCAGCAGTGAGTCTGGGTGTGATTTGACCTAATCTGGTTAGAACTCAACCAAACCGATTTAGGTCAAAACTAGCCAACCCAATTTGACTTAATTTAGAACACTTTCTAATTTAATGATCAAATTAAAATTTTAATTTGATCAAACCCACAAGACATGATTGACGTCTAGCAATGTATCATGACTTTCTAGAAGATGTGAAATTTGGATGAAAATACCCAAAATACCCTTTAATGAAAATTACCATGCAACAAGATCCTTCAATCTTCCTGCATCTTGAATATGACTCTGGGTATGGAAATATATCAATCCCAATATCATATTCATTTTTCTTTCAATCTTATGATAATGATTTATTTAATGAAATATTAGAAACCATTTCTAATTTTCATCATGCTTTGATCAAAGTCTTCCTGAATCATCATTTGTTTGAAGCAGGTAGGATGCTATTTCCTCTTACCAAGAGAGATCGATTCCATGTTAACCTACTCACAACCTTCATATATATAATCTACCATATCAAGATCATCCCATATATAACTGAGTCATAAATGAGTATGAACCAAAATATGGATTTATATATATAAGATTCTATGGTAGTTTCAGATCAAAGGATTACATGCACAAATTCCACTATGAGAACCATCTATTGACATGTAGATAAGACTCCATTAGATATTCTCGATTTGGATCAATTCAGTAAACTCATTCTCCAATGAGCACCCACATTCTTATATTAGTATTATACACAAACTATTGTGAGATCAATCACCCTCTCAATCGAGCATACAAAGAATATGCTAGTCTTACCAGAAAACATTGATCTCTAACTCAATGTCCCATCGACTAGAAATATTTAAATTAGGATTTTAAGATTTTAGGTCTCACTGATATGATCTCATCATAATCCTAAAACCATAGTCCTAATTTATAGGATTTATCATAATCTTAAATAAATAATAAGACACTGTATATGATGAAATAAATGCCTTTATTTATTTTTTAAAAATGTCATTACATGAGTTTGGAATACAAAGAACAGCCCAAAAAATTAATTGGCTTGAGGGCATATTTCTTTCAATCTGATCTTTAGAGATCAGATCTAGAAGAAGGAGACTTTTAGATCTAATCTGAGTAGATACTAGTAGAGGTCAAATGCGTGCGTGGCTCAATCAGAATCTCAGATCAGTCATTAAATCATCATAATGGAAAAATGGTTTATCCAATCAGATAATAACTATTATCATTATTTTTATTTTTATTTTATTTTTAATTTTAGATCAATTTATTCAGATTTGAAAACTCTTAAATTAGATGGATCATAAAAAAATTTTTGAAAATTATTCCACTGCAAATCTGATCCAATCAGATGCATCATACGGTAGAAAATCCCATTTTTTCTTCAACTAGTATCAGAGCCGGGTTGCTGCTTCCAGATCTACCTTTAGATTGATCTAAAATTAATTTTTATGATTTGATTATTTGATATTCAGATATTACATAGAATGTAATCAAATCTAAAATCAAAAATTATATGTTTTAAATATATATGTTTGACATGAATGATGCATGCTCTAGTCTAGATCTATTATTCTATATTATGATAGTTTTCAAATATATTTTAGATTGGATCTAATTTAAATTTTTATGATTTAATCATTTAAGTTTTAGATGTTATATTAGATGTAATCAGATATGAAATATAAGATCTAATTTAAAATTTTGATATATATGATATAGGCAGATATGTCTAGACTAGATCTCTAGTTTAATCTCATGGTCTAGATAAAAAATTTTATGAAATATTTATTTAATTTTTTAAAGATTATGTGATTAGATTAGTTAAATTTTTGATATTATATATGATATAATTAGATCTGAAAGCATGAGATGCATTTAAAATTTTCATATGTATGATATTTGTAATGCATGTCTAGACTAGTTACATAGATCTATATCATGAGTAGTCTAGATTAAAAATTTTTATGATGAGATCATTTAAAATTTTACTTTTAGATATTATATCAGATGTAATTAGATCTAAAATATAAATTTAAATGTTAAATTTGATGCATGAGATGTATGCAAAGCATGTACAGATTAGATCTTAAATCATGTAACAGTTATATGCTTTAGATCTAATAGTTTTGTAGTATAGTTCATATTTTTGATTAAGGCATTCTCCTTGACCATCCAATCATAAGAGCAAGAATGGTTTAAAAGCCCTCTCTTTTCATTCGATGGGGTGCTCTTATGGTGTGTAGGGGTGCTGCGCGTTTGCCCTTAATCAGAAATTAAAAACTTATTTTTTTGCAAAACCCTAGATCCTAAAATTCTAGGATTTTTGATACATGTTTTGTTATTGAACACTTAGACTTAATTAAGAATTAAGTTTATAAAATTAGGGTGCTCTTATGGCGTGTAGGGGTGCTGCGCGTTTGCCCTTAATCAGAAATCAAAAACTTATTTTTCTGCAAAACTCTAGATCCTAAAATTCTAGGATTTTTGATACATGTTTTGTTATTAAACACTTGGACTTAGTTAAGAATTAAGTTTATAAAATTAATTAGGTATAAAAATTTTAAATTTTAAGATCTAAGACATCTTTTTAAATCATGGGTTTGGGTGAGGGTAGCTCAATTAGGTCTAGCGGTTGATCAAATCGAATCAAGAGTTAGTTAGGTGGGATCAAGAGTGCTTAGATTTCACTAGCCTAATAGGATTAAGTCTGGGTCAAGGTCGACTCACAGTCACATGTGGTCGATCAAGTTAAGACCTAATTTAGCTCCACGTTCGAGCTTGGGTTGTAAGCTAATCTAATCAGTTCTGATCAGACAAGTCGGTGTCTAAGGTAAGTATGGCAAATACGACCAGTGGTCTTTAATTGGAAGCTACTCGATCTGAATACATTCATGGTGAGTTAATGGCATATTCCTCCCACTGATCTCACTTACCTGGCCGATTGAGTCGATCCAGTTTTGGTTTGAGGTGGCTAACGATTCGAGCTAGCCTATGCCATTAGGTTAGTCATAAATATTATGACCGGTTGAGTCTAAGAGACCAAATCAAATCTCTCTAAGAAAATATAAACAAATCAAATCTCTCTAAGAAAATATTAAGTCCTAGGTCTTCCACCATTGTAGATGTGTGGGCCCTTTTCGGGGATGATTGTTCTCGATTGGATACAGTGGTTCAGTTGGACCTAGAAGATGCAACCATATCTATTGGGCATTGGATGCTACGGGTTGGAGGATGGGTTGGACTCAATATTTCGAATACGGTGAGGGATCCAATCAGGAATCCAATTTGTGCAAATGGTGGGTTTGGCTTAACTAAGGAGTGGAGCAATATTTTGAACATGGTGAGCTTCATAAATTAGAGATCAGGTTTGGATGTATCATGTTTAGAGAAACAATGGATAAGAGTTGTCCACTCATCGATTGATCCATCACCAATAACTATTAGGTGAGATGGTGTGCTAGTTGATGGGACCGAAGAATCCACTAAAAATCAATGATTGCAGAGATTTTCGTATCTACTAAGAGAGTGTAGGAATTCGAGAAAATAGTGGGAGCCTAATTTGTTTAAAAATGAAGCCTCTAAATAAATTAATTAAGTCAAATTACAAGTCTAACTAGAAATTTTGACTCTTTACAAGAAAATATCTGCATCAAAACTCCTAGCCTGAATCCTAGATATCCATAAGTTGACCAGACCAATTTACAAGGATTGGCTAAAGATCTTCAAAATTATTTTGGGTTCGAAAAAGTTGACCTATGTATTGGACCAGGACCTCCTCTGTACTAGCTTGTCTGACTATTGATTAGAGAATGTCTCATGAAAAGTGGTCTGACGATCATAACAAAGTAAGGTGCCGCATGATGGGCTCAATGTTGGATGAATTGCAGTACCAACATGAAGACATCAGGACTGCTCGCCAAAAGTTGGCGCACCTACAAAAGTTGTTCGATGAATAGAGTCGCACAGCGCATTATCAAGTCTTGAAGAGATATTTTAAAGTGCAAATGCATGATGGGCAGTTGGTCCAAGATTATTGCCTGGCAATGGTTAAGGACCTAAAGAGCTTGAGAAGCTCAGAGTCTTGATGGACAAGAAACTATAAATTGATGTGATCCTACAGTCCTTGATTGATTCATATGGATAGTTCATTATGAACTTTGATATGAATAAGCTCCAGTGCATCTTAGCTGAGTTAATAAATATACTGGTTACTGCTGAGCAAACTTTGAAGGATTCAAAGGGCTCAGTTCTAGTTATGTAGTAGACTTTTTCCAAGAGAAAGTCTTTTGGAAAGAATAAGAAGTCTACGACGAAGCAGAAAATAGAAGGAAAAAAGAAGGGCGAGTCGAAGAAGAAGGCCATAGAGAAGAAAAAGTGTTTCCACTGTAACTCCAATGGCCAATGGAAGCGAGACTGCCCTGCATACCTAGGCAGCCTAAAGAACAAGCAAGAAGAAGGACTTTTGAAGGAATACTCATCATTGAGTCTGTCGAGCAAAATGTGAATACCGTAGGATCAAAATGATCTAGAGATAGTGTTAATGAAAGGTACCTATGGCACCTTAGGCTAGGTCATATAGCTGAAGATAGGATTAACAAATTGAAAAAATCCAGAATAATGGATCCATTGACTTTCGAGTCATATCCGATTTATGAATCATGCCTTCAAGGCAAAATGACCAAGCTTTCTTTTATAGGACATGGGGAAAAGGCCACAGACCTACTTGCCTTGGTACATATAGATGTGTGCAGTCCATTTGATGTGCTGACTAGAGGCAATTATGTCTACTTTATTATCTTTACGGATAATCTATCTCAGTACGGATATGTGTACTTGATACGACATAAGTCTGAAGCCATTAAAAAGTTCAAGAAATTCAGATATGAAGTAGAAAAGCAAACCAAAAAGCCCATTAAGGTTCTTCGATCAGATCGAGGAAGTGAATACCATAGTTGAAAATTTTTGGACTATCTCAAGGATAATGGTATAGTCTCATAATGGACTTTGCTTGAAATGTCTCAACTTAATGAAATTTAAGAATGAAGAAAATGGACCTTATTAGATATGGTCTATCCATGATGAGCTTCATAGATCTTCCAAAGTTTCTTTAGAGACATAGTTTAATAGGGTTCCATCTAAAATTGTTCCTACCACACCATATGAGATATGGCATGGTAAGAAGCCAAGTCTGAGTCATCTCAGAATTAGGGTTGTGAGCTCAGAAGTGGCACTCCCAAGTCTTGGAGACATGAGAAGATAGGTCATGGAAAGATAGGAGCAAGCCGAAAGAAGAATCAGTCTCAATAGCAAAGTTTAGAAATTGGGTCGGCTCACAATGAGACTGAGCTGGCTCAATTGAAAACTGGGTCGGCTCAGTCCAGGACTAGGTCGGCTAGGTCTCAGAGAAAAATCTAGATAGAAAGTAGTATTTTTGGACTGTTGACATAGTACACAATTGGACCGACTCAGTCTGGGACTGAGCCGACCCAGTCGTAGGTTAGTTGTCTCAGTCCGAAACTGGACTGGCTCAGCTTTTATGGATTATTATTTTGTGTATGTGGGTTGTTTGGGTTTGGGATATTTTTCTATGAGCTTGGACTTGATCCTTTGTAAAGTATATATACTGAAAATAGGTCAAGGTTGTGATAGTGCTGAAATATACTAAATAAAAGCTCTTTTCTCTCAAAAATCTCTTCTTCTCTTCTTCTCTATTCCTTGATTTGTTTGATCATGCTTCCGCATAAATCTCTGAGAAGTACTTTCTTGTTGCTTGGCTAATCATCGATGGCCATGCCAATCCATGTGGGAAGAGCGCATATTCCTAACATTTGGTATCAGAGTGGTGTTGCATGGAAGGAAGAAATCTAGGATCTGTTGCATCAAGTTTTATCCTAAAACTTCTAGTTTGCTTCATAGTTGTCTCTAGATTGAGGTAGAGATTGTTTACATAGAGGAACGATGATACAAAAGTTTGGAAAGAGGATCTAGGGCTAGTTAGATTTTCTTTGAAGGATAGTTTTGCTGGTGTGTGAGATCATGAAGGGTGTTAGGGATTTGTTCTTGACTTATCTGAAGTCATGGGATCAAGTGGATTCAAGGTGGATTTTGAGAAGTTTGACGGCAAGAAAAACTTTAGTCTATGGCAGGAAAGAGTAAAGGACTTGTTGGTTCAACAGAGGATCTACAAGGTCTTAACAAAAGAAAGGCTAGAAAAGATTAGTGCTGAGGATTGGGAAGAGTTGAAGAAAATTACTTTTAGCACAATCAGATGTGCTTGGTCGATCAGGTTTTGCCCAAAGTTTGCATAGAAACTACGGCAAAGGGGCTCTAGGAGAGACTGGAGAACATATACATGGGGAAGAACATGATGAACAAGCTATGGTTGAAGAAACAACTGTATAGTCTGAGGATGCTCGAAGGTGGAGATCTTGTTGCATATATCCAATGGTTCAATTAGGTGTGTTCTGAGGTGATAAGTTTGGATGTGAAGATCGATGAGGAGGATCAGGCATTGCTGCTATATGTTCTCTTCTAGGTTCATATGATGGTCTCATAACAACTTTAGTTTATAGGAAGGAGACCCTAAACTATGAAGAGGTTGTTGGTGTGCTCTGATTAAATGAGCAAAGAAAGAAGATCTACAAGGGAGACCCTAAGTCTGAGATCTTGGCTGTGAATAAAAGATAGAAAAGATCAAAGAAGAAGACAAGATGGAAATCCAAGAGCAGGTCAATGTCTCGCGATCAGAGAAAAATGATATTGAAATGTTATAAATGTCATCAGCTTGGATACTTGAGGAGAGATTGTCCTCTTTTGAGATCAAAAGAAGAGAAGGCCAGCAAGGAAAATGATATAGCTTCTATGAGTAGTGGAAAAGACCTGCTAGTTATATCAGATGGATCCACAGAGTGCGATACTATGTGGATATTAGATTCAGCATGCTCGCACAACTATACTTCTCATCGGGAGTGATTTGCTACCTACTAGAAGGCCAATGATGGAAGTGTCAGCCTTGGAAATGATCACTCATGCAAAGTAGTTGAAATTGGCTCTATCAGGGTCAGGATGCACAACGAGATCATTCGTACATTATCAAATGTCAGACATGTACCAAAGTTGAAAAAGAATTTGATTTCTTTGGACTACTTAGAGGAGCAGGTTTATGCTTTTAGTAGCCAGGCTGGGAGTGCATGTCTGAAAATTTCTAAGGAAGCTTTGGTGGTGATGAGTGGTAGAAGATTGAGCAACAATCTTTATAGAATGGAAGGCTCAATGGTAAATGATAGTGCAGAGGTGCTAGTAGCAGCACAAGAGGAGCATATTTTATATCAGCTATGGCACTATCGGATGGATTATATGAGTGACCGTGGGCTCACTAAACTAAGTAGAAGAGGTATGATCCCAGTCCTGAAGAAGGAGGGCATAGATCTTTGTGAGCCGTGCATCTTTGGCAAACAGTATAGGATGAAATTTGCTAGAAGTACCAAGCATAGTAAGAGAGTGCTGGATTTAGTGCACTCGGATGTATGGGGACTAGCTCCTAT
The DNA here is from genome assembly GCA_006176705.1 of Cocos nucifera. NCBI lineage: Eukaryota > Viridiplantae > Streptophyta > Magnoliopsida > Arecales > Arecaceae > Cocos > Cocos nucifera. Next base: position 43,945 of record QRFJ01006471.1, on the reverse strand, counting down.
ATCAGCTAGAGGTGGGGCAAAATACTTTATCACTTTCATTGATGATTTCTCAAGGAAGGTGTGGGTTTATCTAATTAGAAAAAAATCAGAGGTGTATGCCTAGTTCAGAGCTTGGAGAGCTGAAGTAGAGAAGGAGTCAGAAAAATAGGTGAAGTGTCTGAGGTCGGACAATGGAGGAGAGTATACTAGCCTAGAGTTTAGGAGGTACTGTGAGAAAAATGGCATCAAACGTCATTACACGGTGAGGGTGGCTCCTTAGCAGAATGGTGTTGTGGAGCAGATGAACTGGACACTGACCGAGAAGGCACAAAGTTTGAGGCTGCAAACATCACTCCCAAAGTTCTTTTGGGATGATGCTCTAACTTTTTCTTATTTTCTTGTGAATCGGTCCCCTCATTATAAGCTGAATGGAGGCATTCTAGAGATAGTCTAAAGTGGGAAGAAGGTGGAGCTTGACCACCTAAAAGTCTTCAGTTGCACAGCCTATGCACATATGGAGGCAACCGAGAGGAGTAAATTGGATCCAAAATCTCAAAAGATGATATTCACAGGATATCCATAAGAAGTCAAGGGGTACCTACTGTGAAACTCTCAGGCACAGAAGTCAGTGATGAGCAAGGACGTTATCTTTGATGAGAAGAGCATCTTGAGGAGGTTTGGGATAGATGGAACTAAAGAAATAGAGATGAACAGCGGTGGCCAGTCAGAAAATGATGGCATGCAGGTTACATCCACATAGGAGTGTTCCTATTAAGATGGAGCTGGGCAGAAAAGTATTGTCTTAGATTGAAAATCAGCATGGAGGACCGGCAATTCAAACAGATGTGCAGGAGTAGTCACAGACATCAGGCAGAGATATGCCAGTGGGAGTGGCTTTGCACAAGCCCCAGCGTACTATTAGGAGATCGGTCAGATATGGCATTGATGAGGTTATCTCCTATGCACTCATCACTGCTAATGAAGATCCAGAGAGTTATGTAGAGGCCATGGAGAGTGAGGATCAAAATTCATGAATGCAGGCTATGATGGAGGAGATGGAATCACTTGAGAAGAATCAGACATGGCAGCTGGTGGATCTTCCAGAGGGTGCTCAACCTATTGGCTCAAAGTGGGTGTTCACAAAGAAAGAAGTACCTTCAGAACAAGGTGGAGTCAGATTCAAAGCAAGGATGGTAGCAAAGGAATACTCATAAAGGGAAGGGATTGACTATACAAAAATTTTCTCTTCTATAGTACGTCATACATCTATTCAAATTTTGCTGTCATTGGTGGCACAGCTTAACATGGAATTGGAATAGATGGACATGAAGATGGCCTTCCTTTATGGGACTTTGGAGGAAATAATCTACATGAAGCAGCCAGATGGTTTCATGAAGATGGGATAGGAAGAAAAGGTGTGTTTACTAAGGAAGTCATTGTATGGCTTGAAAAAATCTTCTCATCAATGGTATCGAAGGTTTGATAGCTTTATTTTGAGCCTAGGTTTTAGTAGATGTGAACATGATTATTATGTCTATGTCAAGAATGTAGATGAGGAGGATGCCTTGTACTTGTTATTGTATATAGATGATATGCTCATAGCCAGTAGAAGCATGGATGCTGTGAAAAGGACATTATCATCTAAATTTGAGATGAAAGATTTGGGTCTAGCTGAGAAAATCCTTGGAATGAAGATTCGTAGAGATAGGTGCAAAGGAGTGCTCCATTTGTCATAAGGAAAGTATGTTCAGAAGGTTCTGAAGAGGTTTGGGATGGAGAAGGCCAAACCTATAGAGACTCCATTACCGAGCCATATATCTCTCTCCAAGTTACAGTGCCCCCAGTCAGAAGAGGAGAGAGAGTACATGAAATGAGTCCCTTATGCAAATGCTGTAGGTAGTGTGATGTACACTATGGTGTGTTGTAGATCAGATATAGCACATGCAGTGAGCATGGTTAGTAGATACATGGCTAACCCTAGGAAGGAACACTGAAAAGTATTGAAATGGATATTCAGATATCTGCATGGGACAAGGGATTATGGTTTGGTGTTTGATGGACAGTCGGAAGGATTTGGAGAACAATTTATGAAGATGTGTGAAGGTTCAAGTCCTGTCGAAGGGTTTGTTGATGCAAATTATGCTGGTGATCTTGATACAAGGAGGTCTACTACTGGATACCTCTTATGTGTATATGGTGGATCGGTGTCTTGGGGATCAATCCTTCAACCAATCACGGCCTTGTCTAGCAGAAAGATCGAGTACATTAGGATAATAGAGGCTGCAAAGGAAGCCCTTTGGCTTTGGAGGCTGATTGATGAGTTGGAGGTGGAGCAGAGCAAGGTCAAACTATTCAGTGATAGTTAGAGTGCTCTGTTGTTGGCACAAAACCTAGTGTATCATGCGCGTACAAGGCATATAGACGTGAGGTACCATAGGATCAGAGAGCTGGTGGAGGAAGATGAAGTGGAACTGATCAAGGTCCATACCAAGGAGAATCAGTCTGATGCACTCATGAAGGTACTCTCCAGAGACAGCTTTCAGAGATGTGTGGCATGAATGGATTTGTTGAGAAGAGATGAATTCACAAGGATTTGGAAGCATCAAGGTGGAGAATGTGAGCTCAGAAGTTGCACTCCCAAGTCTTGGAAACATAAGAAGATAGGTCATGGGAAGACAGGAGTGAGTCGAAAGAAGAATCAATCTCAATAGCAAAATTCAGGAATTGGACCGACTTACGCTGAGACTGAGCCGGCTCAATTGGAAATTGGGTCGGCTCAGTCCATGACTGGATCAACTAGGTCTTGGAGAAAAATTCAGATAGAAAGTAATATTTTTGGACTATTGGCATGATACATAACTGGGTCGACTCAGTCTGGGAAACAGACTGAGTCGACCCAGTCGCAGGTTAGCCGGCTCAGTCTGAAATTGGGCTGGCTCAATTTTTCTGGGTTATTATTTTGTGTATGTGGGTTGTTTGGATTTGGGGAGTTTTTCTATGAGCTTGGACTTGACCCTTTGTAAAGTATATCCACTAAAAATAGGTCAAGATTGTTATAGTATTAAAATATACTGAATAAAAGCTCTTTTCTCTTAGAAATCTCTTCTTCTCTTCTTCTCTATTCCTTGATTTGTTTGATCATGCTTCCGCATAAATCTCTGAAAAGTACTTCCTTGTTGCTTGGCTAATCACCGACGGCCATGTTGATTCGTGTGGGAAGAGCGCATATTCCCAGCAGGAGTTGTCTGACAGCGGACAAGTTAGAGTCTAGGTCCCTTAGAGCTCAATTTATTGGATATCGTAAAGAGTTATTAGGGTATTACTTCTATCTTTCAGAAAATCACAAGATAATCGGGTTGCCACATCATTTTACTTGAAAAATAGTTTGTTCAAGATGATGGAATCGGAAGATAGATTAGACTCGAGGAGAAAGTCTTCAAAGAGCAAAGAGCCAAGGAACCTGAGGAACCCAGTTAGTCTGAGCTGATCCATAATTCACTTCCTCCTTCACCTCATAGGTCAAATAAGATTTTTTGTGCTCCTAAAGGTACTTTGGTAATATTTTTGAGGATGTAGAGGAAATGTTTCTCATGAGAAATAGGTTCATGGTGATGATCCCAGAACCTATGATGAGGCGATATCAAATATCTACTCCAAGAAATGGTTAGAGGCGATAAAGTCAGACATTGACTCGATGCGCTCAAACCAAATCTGGATCTTGGTAGATCCACTAGAAGGTATAGTACCTATTGGATGTAAATGGATCTTCAAGAGAAAGATATGTGCAGATAGGAGTATAGAGACATTCAAGGCTAGGCTAGTGGCGAAAGGATATAAGGTTACCTTCTTGTCAGTGGCCACCATCTGCACATTGCTTGTCATTGTAGTATATTTCAATTACAACATATGGCAGATGGATGTGATAATGGAGTTCATAATTGGATATCTTAAGGAAGATATTTATATGGAATAGCCATTTATTTTCACATCTAGTGATGGTGACCAAAAAGATTTGCAAGCTGCAAAGATCCATCAATAAACTCAAGCAAGCATCTCAGGAAGGAATGCTTGATGTAATCAAATTATTTGATTTCATCAAGAATGATGAGAAATCAAGTGTGTTCAAGAAGGTCAGTGGGAGCATTGTTGTCTTTCTCATATTGTATGTGGATGACATCCTCCTGATTGAAAATGATATTCCCATGCTGACATAGGTCAAAGTATGGTTATCTAAAAAATTTTCTATGATAGATTTAGGTAAAGCATCCTTCATTTTAAAGTCTATAGGGATAGACTGAAGAGGATGCTAGATCTCTCAAATAGAGGAGGTGCTGAAGAGGTTCAGCATGGTGAACTCTAAGTCCAGGGGTATGTAGACTTAGACCTTATGTTTGATTAAGATAATCGAAAGTTGACGTCTAAAAGTTTGTTTCTGTGCACTGATGGTATTGTAAGTTGGAAGAGTTCTAAGAAGATGGTTTCACCTAATCCGTGATTACCTCAAAAAGGATACATCGAGGTTAAGGGAGTCAACTCCACAGATCATGCGGTTGATCCACTGACGAAGCCTTTAGGCCCATAGAAGATCCAAGCCCACCTTGAGAAAATGGGACTTAGATTTGTAGCCAATTAGCTTTAGGTCATATGGGAGTTTGTTAGATGTGTGCCTTAGAAGCTAGATTAGCTGACACTTGTTAAATACTTTCTAGAGATATTTTTAAAATTTTGATTTATAATTAATTAAAAGATTATTTATTATATCATATTGTGTATTAAAGTATTTATGATACATCCATTGAGTTAATAGGCATGATAATACATATTCTCAAGAGTTGAGAATTTAAGGCATTTGTTATCATAATTAACTCATAAATTGCTCCTGATCGTAGAATCATCACGAGGATGGTGATAAATCTAGAAGATTGGTGTATGATTACTACCTTAGGATAAATGCATCTTGAGTCTATGATGTGGAGACACCGGAGTGAGAGTATAGGTACTCGTTAGAAAATGAGAGCACTGAGCGTGACCACCTCGAGCAGTCATAAGGAAGCCTACCTTCTCGTCGATGACTAGTTCGATGCTATAGCATGTGTCTAGTTCTTTGATTTGAGGTGCATCGGTAATTCACCTTGAGGGTGTTATAGTTTGACTACATCATAACTCGATCTCCTAGCCATTCATAATCCTGAGGTGTGTGTTGGCTATAGCATGTTCATTGTAGGAATTGGATCGCACCAAGATGGGATCTATCAACCTCGGTAGAGGAGTAGTAGTCCTATGATGATCATAAGATTGAGTCCTAAAATCCATAGCCATGGTAGTGTGAAATAATAGAAAGAAGTTTCTATTAGGATTTCATATTGGACTTGAATCGAATGATTCATTCATATGATGGGTGTTGGTTTGACGAGTTCACCATAGCCCTAATCCCATCGGGGCTCATGATAGAAGAACCCAATCACATAGGTAGCTACACTGAGAGGTTCGCTATTCAATTTTGATGGGTTGCCACCATATATTGCTAGGTGTCACTGGTGGATTTTGGGACAAATTAGAATTGTCTTGATGATCGACGATTCTAATTGGGTGAATCGAAAGAGTTCTGATCCATTGCAAGGTATTTTGATGATGTCGATGATGGAGATCATGACATATTTCATTACCATATAGAACTAAATCTAACTAGATCACACAAACAAAGATTTAGATCTGGATGTCATCAATTAAGCTAATTCAGTTCAATTGATTTGGATTAGATCCAATTAGATTCAAGAAAATCATGCTAGCACATAATTGAGCCTAACATTCTCCTTCTGCAGTCTTTCTGGATCATCTCAATTGAGCCAAATAAGATTTGGCTCACCCATGAGCCTTGTATAGGTTTGTCCTAGTCTGATTGAAACTTATCCAGATCAGAAAAATCTTGTCCTAACCTAATCTAAGCTTGTCCTAATCCATCGGATGGAAACAGGACAAGACCTACTAATTTATGAAACTATTTGGACAAGGCTTATCCAAAAACTCTATAGAAATTTGTTTTGATCTACCTAGACCTTGTCCTGGCCTAATCAAGATTTGTCCTAAATCCCATAAGATGGGAACAAGATAAGAGTTATCTTTGCCATATTATGGCTTGGCCTAAAATCATGGGATGAAATTTGGACAAGCCTCTTTCAAAAATTCTAGATGGATTTTTCTTGATCTGACTGGACCGAGTCCTGATCTGATCAAGACTTATTCTAACTTGATTAGGACTTAACATAAATCCATTGGATGGTACCTGAAAAGATTTTGTCTTAATCCCATAAGATGGGAATAGGACAAGGGTCAAATGTTGATCCAGTATGCAAGAAAGAAGAGATATGGTGTGTGCCTCCTAGAATTTATCTGAGGGTGCACGTCCATATGAAATTTATGTAGAGTTTGTGAGTGCACGACCCTTTATGGCGTGTGCATCTGATGGATAAGAGAAGGCACCCATTCAAATTTGATTTGACTGGTGAAAGTATTTGAATTTGATTCAAATGTCTAGGGAGATAAGAGTTTGTGCCATCTGCTCACCTTATCCTTTATTCCATGCCATATTTCTGAGTTTTGTGCAACAAAATATAGAAAAAATATGGTGTGGGGTGTGGAGATCATGGAGGAGTCCTTCTGCATGTTAAACATTGACCTGTTCAAAGTTATATGCAAAGGGACTCTTGACTAGGTCTATAAATAGGGCCGTGCATAAGCTGTTGTGTATTGCGATTTCTCTATGGTGAAGCCCAGCCAAAATCTTTATATCCAAGCCTCCCTCATTTGATTCTCTCCCTATTCTCCATGCCTAAGAGTTGGGCAAAACCTATGAGCAAAGATTAAGTCCCATTGGTATGAAGATCAGTGAGAGATGATGGTGTTCGTGAGATGAACACGCAGCCTTTGGAGTTTATTTTGAAGATTCTATGGGAAGACATCAGATCTAATCTTTAGAGATTAGATCTAGAAGGAGGAGACTTTCAGATTTGATCCGAGTGGATATCGGTAGAGGTCGGTAAAGGAAAAACCAATTTTTTGGATCAGGTTCGTTCAAATCTGATTGGATCAGAAGGGATATTTCAAAAAAAAATTTCTTTAAGATTCTAATTAGATCTAAGACTCCTTAGATCTAATCTTATTGATCTGATTATAAAAATTAAATCTAATTTAATTATACCTTTGCTTTGGGTAATCCAATTACCCTATGATGATTTCGATGTTTGCCTGAGGTTCTAGATGTAGCCACGCAAGTATCTGGCCTCTACCAGTATCCACTCAGACAGGATCTGAAAATCTTCTTCTTCTCAATCAATCCTCCAAAAATTAGATCTAGATCAGATTTTCAAGATCTTCAAAATGGCTTTTGAAGAACAACTGTTGTCTCCTGCAGCAGTGCTGCCTTCTTCCTTTTTTGGCACCTTTCACTTACTTGGATCGCACCTTATTCATGCCCAAAAATCCTTTGGCATGGAGAGGAGAGAGAGGACCAGAGGGTGGCATGGAGAAGGAGGGAGAGGAGCTATGTGGCATGGGCTAAAAGCAGAAGAATTGAATTATAGGCGTAGATAAGGTTTATATAGATCCTGCTACGCCATGCAGTGCCACATCATCCTGGTCAATCACAGTCCTTTATGCAATCAGATCTAAATCTGATTGATAGAATGACATCATCTGATCCAATCAGATGAGAGACCCTCAAAACTCTCCTTAGGTGGCACCAAGATTGGTCAAATAAGACTTCTTAGTGCCACACAGTTTAATCCCCTGAAGCAACATGGAGTCCCATTTGTATGGGACTCCATCTTTTATCCTCATGGGGTGCATGCCTCCTTAGGAATGCATCCCCTTCCTATCTGCTTTTTAGTAGGAGGACAAGTCCCCAGGTACTCTCCTATGGGTGCATGACCTATGGGCAGATGTCTAAGTATCCAGGGTCAACATTTGACTAATGTTCAAAGACAAGACTTAGCAGGTGATGAAAAATGGCAGGTGTTATCTCAAATTTATCTCATAAATTAAGACAACCCTTTTCTGAGCTGGACAAGCTCCAGTCAGATCAAGTAAAGCTTCCTAAGTAAATTCAAATATATTTGGCTCAGTCAAGACAAGCTTTAATGATTGTTAAAGGAGAACATTAGGCTCCATCGTGTGCTAGCATGATTTTCTTGAACCTAATTGAATCTTATTCAAATCAATTGAGCTAGGTTAATCTAATTGATGATATCCAGATCCAAATTCTTGTTTCTATGATCCAATTAGGTTTAGTTTCGTATGGTAATGGGATATGTTGTGATCTCTATTATTTACATCATCGAAATACCTTTCGATGGATCAGAACTTTTCTGATTCAGACAACTAGTACGATCGATCATCCAAATCATTCTAATTGCTCCCAAAATCCATCAGTGATACTTAGCAGCATATGCTGGCAACCCATAGAATTGAAAGCGAACCTCTCGGTGTACTTACCTATATGATTAAGTTCCTCTATCTAGAGCCCCAACCAGATTAGGGTTACGGTGATGTCGTCAAATCCTAATTTTCATCATATGAATTATTTATTCGATTCAAGTCTAATGTGAAAACCCTAATAGAAACTCTTTCTATTATTTCACTCTGCCATGGCCATGGGCTTGTGGACTTGATTCTCATGGTCATCATAGGGCTGCTCCTCATCTACTGAGGTAGATAGATCTCCTATTGGTGCAATCCAATTCCTACAATGAACATGCTATAGCCAACATACACCTCAGGATTTCGAATGCCTAAGAGATCGAGTTATGGTGTAATCAAACTATAACACCCTCAAGGTGAACTATCGATGCACCTCAGATCAAAAAATTAGACACACTACTGTAGCTTCGAGCCAGTCATCGACGAGAAGGTAGACTTCCTCATGACTGCTCAAGGTGGTCACGCTCAGTGCCCTCATTCTCTAACGAGTACTTGTACTCTCACTCCGGTGTCTCTACACCATAGACTCAAGACTCATCTATACAAAAGAAGCGATCGTGCATCAACCTTCCAGATCAATCACCATCCTCATGATGATCCTACGATCGGAAACATTTTATGTGTTAATAATGAAAATTCATGTCTTAAATTTTCAACTCTTGAAAATATGTACTATAATTACCATTAACTCAATGGATGTATCATAGACACTTTCAAATACACACTATGATAGAAAATAATTCATTTTATTATTTATAGTTAAAATTATAATTTTACCCTTAGAAGTATATTATAAGTGTCAGCCAATCTGGCTTCTACGGCACACATATCTAACAAACTCCCACTTGACCTAAAGTCAATTGGCTATAAATCTAAGTTCCATCTTCTCAAGGTGGGCTTCGATCTTCTACTGGTCCAATGGCTTTGTAAGTGAGTCTACCGCATTGTTTGTAGAGTCGACTCTCTTGACCTCGATGTAATCTTTCTCAAGATAATCGTGGATGAGGTGGTATCGCCACTCGATGTGCTTGAATTTTTGATGAGACCTCGGCTCCTTAGCAAGGACTATGGCACCATTATTGTCGCAGTACAGAGAAATGGCATCTGATGGCATCACCCTGATCTCTATGGCAAACTTCTTGTACCAGAATGCCTCCTTTGCAGGTTTTGACACAGCAATGTACTCTTCTTCCATGGTGGAATCTGCTATCACTGTCTGCTTGGAGCTCTTTCAACTGATAGCACCACCATTACAAACAAACAGACTCTCAGATGTCGACTTTTGATCATCTATATCGGACATAAAATCTAAGTTTGTATATCTCTGAACTTGGAGTTCTCCATTACCAAAGACCAACATCATATCCTTAGTTCTTCTCAAGTACTTAAGGATACATTTCACAGAAGTCCAATGTTCTTTGCATGGATTCGATTGATATCTGCTCATGATACTCACAGCATGGGTATATCAGGTCGTGTACATAACATGGCATACATGAGGCTTCCTATTACTAAAGCATAAGGGATATTGCTTATGTGTTCAATCTCCTTAGGTGGTTGAGACACATTTTCTTGAAGAGATGATTGCCATTTCTGAAGGATACCAATCCCCTCTTGGAGTTTTCCATGCTAAACCTCTTTAGCACTTCTTCTATGTACATCTTCTATGGAAGACCTAGCATCCTATTAGGTCTATCTCTATAGACCTTAATTTTTAGATTAAAGAATGCTTCTCCTAGGTCTTTCATAGAGAATTCTTTAGATAACCACATTTTAACTATGGTCAACATGAAAATATCATTCCCAATAAGGAGGATATCATCCACGTACAGTATGAGAAAGATAATAGTGCTCCCATTGATCTTTTTGAAAACACATGGTTCCTCCTCATTCTTGATGAAACTAAATAATTTGATTACATCATTAAAATGACTATTCCAGCTCCGAGATGCTTACTTAAGTCCATATATGGACCTTTGCAGCTTGCATACTTTATGATCAACATCACTAGATGTGAAACCTAGTAGCTATTCGATATAGATATCTTTCTTAATGTATCCATTTAAGAATACCATTTTCATGTTCATTTGCCATATTTCATAATTAAAATAGACTGCAACAGCAAGCAAGGTGCGGATGGATTTTAGCATGGCTACTGGCGAAAAGGTATCCTAATAGTCAATTTCTTCGTGCTGACTATACCCTGTTGCCACTAATCTAGCTTTGAATGTCTCCACATTTTCATCTGCATCAATCTTTCTCTTATAGATCTATTTACACCCAATAGGTATTATACCTTCTGGTGGATCTACCATGGTCCAGACTTGATTTGAGTGCATCGAGTCAATTTCTGACTTCATTGCCTCTAGCCATTTCTTAGAGTTAATATCCAATATCACCTCGTCATAGGTTTTGGGATCATCACCATAAACCCCATTACCTACGAGGAATATTTTTTTTATTTTCTCTGAAATAGTACCTAAGTACTTCTTAGAGAGACAAAAAATCCTTTCTGATCTATGAGGTGGAGGAGATAGTGATTGTATTGGCTCAACCTGATTTGATTCCATAGGATCCTTAGCTCGTTGCTCTTGTGAGATTTTTTTCTCTAGCTTGATCTGCTTTCCAATGCCACCATCTTGAACAAACTATTTTTCAAGAAAGATTGTATGCTGACTCACAATCACATTTTGCTTTTCTAGAATGTAGAAATAATATCCTAATGACTTTTTAGGATATCTCATGAATCGAGCTCTAAAGGACCTATAGTCTAACTTGTTTGCTTATTGTCTTTTGACATAAGCCGGACAACCCCAAATTCTGTGATGACTCAGACTTGGTTTCTTACCATGCCATATCTCATACGGTGTAGTAGGAACAATTTTAGAGGAAACCCTATTCAGTAAATATATAGCAGTTAATAGATTATGTCCCCATAAAAAATCAGAAAGGTCTGTGAAGCTCATCATAGATCGGACCATATCTAATAGGATCCGATTCCTCCATTCTGAAACTTTATTGAGTTGAGGTGTTCCAGGTGGAGTCCATTGAGAGACTATGCCATTTTGCTTGAGATAGTTCAGGAATTTTCGACTAAGGTATTCACCTCCTCGATCTGATCGAAGAATCTTAATGGATTTTTCAGTTTGCTTTTCAACTTCATGTCTGAATTTTTTAAACTTTTCAAAGGCTTCAGACTTGTGTCTCATAAGATACACATACCCATACCGAGATAAATCATCGGTAAAGGTTATAAAGTAGTCAAAGTTGCCTCTAGCCGGCACATCAAATGGGCCACACACAATAGTATGTACTATGGCAAGTTGTTCCGTGGCCCTTTCCCCATGTCCTACAAAAGGGAGCTTAGTTATTTTGCCATGAAGACATGATTCATAAATTGGATATGACTCGAAAGTCAACGGCCTTAATAGTCCGATTTTCTCCAATTTGTTAACCCTATCTTCTGCTATATGACCTAGCCTTAGGTGCCATAGATACCTATCATTTAGACTATCCCTGGGTCATTTTGATCTTATGGCATTCATATTTTGCTCAATATTAAAGATAGGTACATTAATATATAACTAGTAGAGACCGTTAATGAGGAAACTACTTGTAATTTTATTTCTTTCATAAAAGAATATTACAATGGTCCTTAAGAAAACTAATTACATAGCCTTCTTGTGCTAAACATGAAACAGAAATCAAATCCTACTTGCAGCGGGCATATAATAACAATCCCTAAGTACTAAATCTAAGCTAGACGATAGTAAAAGAGGGTAGGTTCCTACGACCATAGCAGCAACCCTTGCTCTATTTTCGATGTGTAGGATCATCTCACCATTCCTCCACCTCCTATTATCCTTAAGATCTTGCATGAAAGTGCACAAATGAGCATTAAAACCAGAGTCAAGCACCCAACTGGATGTAGAAGAAACCATAAGATTAGATTCAATAACGAGCATACCTCTAAAAGGACCTCTCTTCTTATTATTCTTCAGGATGGCCAGGTATGTAGGGTAGTTTCACTTTTAGTGGCCGTCAGTATTACAATGGAAATACTTTCTTTGTCAATGGCTTTCTTCTTTAGCTCTGCCTTTTTTTCTTTTCACCTTCCACCTTCTGCATTTTCACAGACTTCTTATTCTTTCCAAAAGACTTTCTCTTGGAAGAAATTTATTCAACAGCAAGCACTGAGCCTTTAGAACCTTTCATAAAAAGCTTAGTAGTAACCAGCATATTCATAAGCTCAGTCAGAATATTCTGAAGTTTATGCATATGGTAGTTTATGATGAACTGCCCATACGCATCAGTCAAGGATTGTAGAATTATATCATTCTACAGATCCTGATCTAACTTCACTCTAAGCTTCTCAAGTTCTTCCATGTCCTTGATCATCATCAGACAATGATCTTAGACTGATAGCCCATCACATATTCTAGCCTTAAATAGTCATTTAGTGATCTGAAATTTGGCTGCACGACTCTGTTCACCAAATAACTCTTGCAGATGAGCCAACATTTGGTAGGCAGTCTTCATATCTTCATGTTGGTCCTGAAGCTCGTCAGACATTGAGCCCAATATGTAGTATTTTACCTTATTATCTTCATCCGTCCATTTGTCAAGAGATGCTCTCTGTTCAGCGGATGGACGAGCTGGTAAGGTGGAGGGATCCTGGTCAAATACATGAGTCAACTTCTTGAAATCCAAAATAATTTTGAAGTTTTGGAGCTAATCCTTATAATTAGGTCCGATCAGTCTATGGGTGTCTAGGATACGGGCTAGTGGATGGGATGTAGATATTTTTCTTTTTTCTGTAGAGAGTCAAAATTTTTAGTTAGATTTTATAATTAAGACTTGACCAATTTATTTAAGGATTTGATTTTTAAACAAATTAGCTCCCACTATTTTCTTGGATCCCTATACTCCCTCTATAGAGATGCAAAAATCTCCATAATTTTTTATTTCTAGTGGGTGGTGCAATCCTACCAACTGACTCATCACCTCACCTAACAATTATTGGTGATGGATTAGCCAATGAATGAACAACTCTTGTCCAATGATTCTCTAATCATGGTGCACCTAGACTTGGTCTCTAATTCATGAATCTCACCGTGCTTGGAATATCGATTCACTCCTTAGTTAAGTCAGATCCAACATTTGCACAGATTGGATTCCTAATTGGATCTCTCACCATATCTGAAATATTGAGGCCAATCCATCCTCCAACCCATAGCATCCAATGCCTAATAGACATGGTTGCCTCTTTTTGGTGCAACTGAACCACTGTGATCAGTCGAGAATAATCAACCCTAAGAAGGGCCCGCACATCTAAAATGGTGGAAGACCTTAGACTTAATCTTTTCTCAGGAAGATTTGATTTAGGTCTCTTTAAACTTGACTTAACATAGCCATAACCATTATGACTAACCTAGTGGCATGGATCAGCTCTGATTATTAGCCACCTTAGATCAAGACTGGGCCGATAAATATGGCCAGATAAGTGAGATCGGTGGAAGGGATATGCTATTAACTCGATAAGAATGCATTCAAATCGAGTAGCTCTCAATTAAAAACCAGTCGATCGTATCTGCCAAACTTACCTTAGACACCAAATTATTGAGCCAGAACCAATCGAATTAGCTTACAATCCAGACTCTAACCACTGAGCCTAATTAGGTCTTAACTTGATCGATTACTCATATAACTTGACCTTGATCCAGACTTAATTCTATTAGGCTGGTCAACTTAGGTACTCTTGATCCCACCTAACCAACTTTTGATTCAGTTTGATCAACCGCTAGGTCTAATTGAGCTACCTAAGCTCGAACTCAATTTTATGAATATATCTTAGATCTAAAAATTTTTAATTTTAGACCAAATATATTTCATAATCTTAATTCTTAATTAAGTTTAGGGTTCATAAATAAAATATGTATATAAAATTCTAGGATTTTAGGATCTAGAATTTTGCAGAAAATAAGTTTTTGATTTTTGATTAAGATTGAATGTGCAGCACCCCTACACACCATAAAAATACCCCATCAAATGGATGGAGAGGGCCTTTAAATCCTACTTTGTTCTTATGACCGAACGGCCAAGGGAAATGCCTTAATCAAAAATATGATAAATTTACAAAACTAGTTAGATCTACATCATATATCACATGTATAAAAAATAATCTAACTAAAAACATATTTTGCATACATCTCATGTATCATATCATATATTTTTTTGGATCTAAATTATCTCATAAACATCTAAAAAATAAGATTTAAATTTGATCATATCAAATTAAAATTTATTCTAGATAATTTTGTAGAACTATTCTATAACTAGTATAAACATGCATCTATCATATCTCATATGAATAAATTAAATAAATTTATTTTCTATTTTTAGATCTAATTATAATATTTATAATATCAAAAAATAGTAAATAAATAGATTTTAAAATTATAATTAATCAAATTAAAATTATGATCATGCTAGACTATACATAGAATAATTCTATTCCTAGTCTAGTCATGCATCTCATACATCTTAGATCTAGATTATTTAATTTTTAATTTTTTAATTTTAGATTTAATTATATCTAATGTGACATCTAAAACCATCTAATTATTAAATTAAAAATAAATTAAAATTAGATCTAATGAATTATGGAATCTGGCTCTGATACCAATTGAATGGAAAAACCTATTTTCTGGGTCAGGTTCATTCAGATCTGATTGGATCAGAAGGGATATTTCAAAAAAAATTTTCTCTAAGATCCTAATCAGATTTAAGACTCCTCAGATTTAATTTTATTGATCTAATAATAAAAAAATAAAAATTAAATCTAATTTAATTATTCCTTTATTTTGGGTAATCCAATTATCTTATGATGATCCCGATGTTTGCCTGAGGTTCTGGATGTAGCCATGCAAGTGCCTGGCCTCTACTAGTATCCACTCGGGCAAGATCTAAAGATATTTTTCTTTTCAATCAATCCTCCAAAAATCAGATTTAGATCTAATCTTGAAGATTTTCAAAATGGCTTTTGAAGAACAACCATTGTCTCTTGCAGCAATGCTTCCTTCTTCCTTTCCTAGCACCTTTCACTTGCTTGGATCGCATCTTGTTCGTGCCCAAAAACCCTTAGGCATGGAGAGGAGAGAGAGGACCAGAGGATGGTATGGAGAAGGAGGGAGAGGGGCTATGTGGCATGGGCTAAAAGCAGAAGAATTGAATTCTACGCGCAGATAGGATTTACATAGACCTTGTTGCGCCATGCAGTGCCACATCATCTTGGCCAATCATGGCCCTTTATACAATCAGATCTAAATTTAATTGGTGGGATGATATCATCCAATCTAATCAAATGAGAGACTCTCAAAACTCTCCTTAGGTGGTGCCAGGACTGGTCAAACAAGACTTCTTGGCGCCACACAGTTTAATCCCCAGAAGCAACCTGGAGTCCCATCTATATAGGACTCCATCTTTTATCCTCATGGGGCGCATGCCTCCCTACGCATGCATCCCCTTTCTATCTACTTTTTAGTAGGAGGACAAGTCTCCAGGTACTCTCCTATGGGTGCATGACACATAGGCAGATGTTTAAGTGTCCAGGGTCAATATTTGACCAATGTCTGAAGATAAGATTTAGTGGTGACGAAAAATGGCAGGTATTGTCTCAAATTTATCTCATAAATTAAGACAATCCTTTTCTAACCTAGACAAGCTCCAGTCAGACCAAGTAAAGATTTTTGAGTGAGTCCAAACATATTTGGCTTAGTCGAGACAAGCTTTAATGATTGTTAAAGGAGAACATTAGGCTCAATCGTATGCTAGCATGATTTTCTTGAACCTAATTGAATCTTATTCAAATCAATTGAACTGGGTTAATCTAATTAATGATGTCAAAATCCAAACCCTTATTTCTATAATCCAGTTAGATTTAGTTTCATATGGTAATGGGATATGTCGTGATCTTTATCATCGACATCATCTAAATACCTTCCGATGGATCAGAACTTTTCTGATTCAGACAATTAGTATGATTGATCATCCAAATCATTCTAATTGCTCCAAAAATCCACCAGTAACACCTAGCAGCATATGGTGGCAACCCATCAGAACTGAAAGTGAACCTCTTGGTGTAGTTATCTATGTGATTAAGTTCCTCTATCTTGATCCCCGACCGGATTAGGGTTAAGGTGATCTCATCAAACCCTAATTTTCGTCATATGAATTAATCATTCGATTCAAGTCCAATGTGAAAATCCTAATAAAAACTCTTTCTATTATTTTACTCTACCATGACTATGGGCTTATAGACTTGATTCTCATGAACATCATAGGACTGCTCCTCATCTACCGAGGTAGATAGATCTCCTATTGGTGCAATCCAATTTCTACAATGAATATGCTATAGCCAATATACACCTCAGAATTCCGAATGGCTAGGAGATCGAGTTATGGTGTAGTCAAACTAGAACACCCTCAACATCAACTGTCGATGCACCTCAGATCAAAGAACCATACACACTACTATAGCTTCGAGCTAGTCATCAACGAGAAGGTAGACTTCCTTATGACTGCTCGAGGTGGTCATGCTTAGTGTCCTCATTCTCTAACGAGGATCTGTACTCTCACTCCGATGTCTTTATACCATAGACTCAAGACTCATCTATCCAAAAGAAGTGATTGTACACCAACCTTCTGGATCAATCACCATCCTAATGATGATCCTATGGTCGGAAGTATTTTATGAGTTAATAATAAAAATTAATGTTTTAAATTTTCAACTCTTGAAAATATGAGCTATCATTACCATTAACTCAAGGGATGTATCACTGACACTTTCAAATATAGATTATGATAGAAAATAATTTATTTTATTATTTATAACTAAAATTATAATTTTATTCTTAGAAGTGGATTACAAGTGTCAGTCAATCTGACTTCTAGGGCACACATATCTAATAGTTGGATGCGTGTACGGCTCAATCAAAATCATGGATCAGTCATTAGATCATCACAACGGATAAATGATTTATCCGATCAGGTGATAACTATTATCATCATTTTTATTTTTATTCTATTTCTAATTTTAGATCAATCTAATTAGATCTAAAAACTCTCAGATCTGATCGAATCATAAAAAATTTTTAAAAATTATTTCATTGCAAATCTGATCCAATCAGATGCATCCAGCGGTAGGAAAACCCATTTTTTCCTTCACCGGTGTGGTTGAATGGGTTCTTCCTGAATGGGTTCCTCCTAAATGGGTTCTTCAGAGGGTTGAGAAACCTCAAATAGTTGGGATGTCGCCCGTTCCATTTGGGCTTTTCTTCTCCTTTCTCGTTCTTCGGCTCCATGGGTATTACGAATTTTCCACACTCCATGCCGTTCACCAACCATTTTATCCAAAATCGACCTTTGACTTCATGAATCGAAGGAAAGAGATGGTAGGGAGACAAGGAATACTGTTGGATTAGGTTTGGGGGCGCAAGAGGCCCTCTGCTCATCGAGATGAAGGTTTTCTAGAGCATCGCGAATAGTCATGGGTCCATTTTAACCCTCATGGCCTCTGACCCTCGAGTTGACTCATGGTTTTGAACTATTTTGCTTGAGTCGATTCGAGCAATAGTTCTAAAACTTCTAAAGTTTCAGAGGGGATTTGATATTCAGATAATGTTTAGTTATTTCCTAAATATTGATCATTAATTTTGTACATAAGATTTAATTCCTTTTGGGTTTAATTTGACTTACTTAGAAATTTGGAGAATGAAATTTAATTAGGTTTGTAGCATAGTCCTAAGTCTCTTCTAAAAATGCTAAATTTTTCTGCATTAAGGATTTTTGTGAATATGTTAGTTAATTATTTATTTGTACTAACAAATTTAAGCACTACATCATTATTTTGTATATGATCTCTTATGAAGTGATGTCTTATCTCAATGTATTTGGATCTTGAGTGCTGAATTGGATTCTTGGTTAAATTGATTGCACTTGTGTTGTCATCTTATGGATATCTTATTAAGTTTGAATTCAAAATCTACTAATTATTGTTTAATTCAAAGAATTTATGCACAACAACTTCTAGTAGCTATATATTTGGCCTCGATCATTGAGAGTACTACTGAGTTTTGTTTCTTACTAAATCAAGAAATTAAATTTACTCCTATGAATTGACATGTGCGACTAGTGCTTTTTCTATCAAGTTTTCACCCAGCAAAATCAACATCAGAGTAATCAATTAATTCAAATTGAGATGCTCTATCATACCACAGTCCTACATTAAGTGTTCTAGATAAGTATGTAAAGATTCTTTTAACAGTAAGCAAATATGATTCTCTAGGATCTGATTGATACCTAGCACACATGCAAACACTGAATACTATATCTGGTCTACTTGTAGTAAGATAAAGAAGTGAGCCTATCATACCTCTATATAATTTTAAATCTACTTTCTTACCTTTCTCATCTTTGTTAAGTTTGCAAGATGTACTCATTGGTGTGCTAATTGGTCTTGAACTCTCCATTCCAAACTTCTTGAGTATTTTCTTTATTTATTTTGTTTGGTTGATAGAGATCCCCTCTTCATTTTGCTTGATTTGGAGTTTGAGGAAGAAGTTTAACTCTCCCATCATGCTCATCTCGAACTCATCCTACATTAGCTTAGCAAATTCTTGATAAAGGATTTTATTAGTGGCACCAAAAATAATATCATCCACATAGATTTGTACAACTAATAGATTCTCATCTTTTCTTTTTAAGAACAAGGTTTTATCTATATTTTCTCTAGTAAATTCATTATCTAGTAAGAATTTACTTGATCTTTCATACCAAGCACGTAGGGCTTATTTTAGACCATATAAGACTTTATATAATTTGAATACATGATTTGGAAATGCATGATTTTCAAATCTAGGTGGTTATTCAACATACACTTCTTCTGCTATATAACCATTAAGAAATATACTTTTTATATCCATTTGATATAATTTGAAATTCATGAAATATGCAAAAGCAAGCAATAGTCTAATAGCCTCTAATCTAGCTACAGGGACAAAGATTTCATCAAAATCAATGCCTTCTTTTTGATTATATCCTTTTGCTACTAATCTAGCCTTATTTCTTATAATGGTTTCATGTTCATCCTATTTATTTCTATATACCTATTTAGTTTCAATTATTGGGTGGTCATTTAGTCTATCAACTAGGGTCCACACTTTATTTTTTTCAAATTAATTTAATTCTTCTTGCCTGGCATCTATCCAATATGGATCATTTTCAGCTTCTTCTATTAATTTAGGTTTAATTTGTGAAATAAAAGCTATGTAATTGTTTACATTTCTAAGATAAGATCGTGTTCTTATCTCTTGTGATGGATCACTGATTATAAGATCTTTAGGATGTCCATATGCATATCTCCATTCTTTTGGCAGCTCCTCTCTTGGACTATGAGAGGACTCTTTATTCTTCTCTTCTTCATTGTTTTGAGGTGGAGCATTCTTGAGTGATAGATTGTCCATCTTGTCATGAAGATTTTCTACATCCTCATCTAAAGCATCTTCTTTTCTAATAGATTTATCATTATATTCATCAAAGATAACATGAATTAACCCTTCAACAATGAGAGTTCTCTTGTTGAAGATTCTATACGCATTGCTTGATGAGGAGTATCCTAAAAAGATACCCTCATCGAACTTGGCATCAAATTTTCCTAGGTTATCTTTTTCATTATTAAGTATGAAGTATTTGCAACCAAACATATGAAAATAGTTGATATTTGATTTTCTATCATTCCAAAGTTCATATGGGGTTTTCTTTAAAATAGGTCTTATTAGATCACGGTTTAATGTGTAACATGCAGTATTTATTGCCTCAACACAAAAATATCTAGGTAAATTACTTCCACACAACATAGTTCATGCTATTTTTTCTAGTGTTCGATTTTTTCTTTCTACTACTCCATTTTGTTGTGGGGTTCTAGGTGCTAAAAATTATGATCAATTTTTTTTTCATTACAAAAGTTCTCAAAGTACTAATTTTCGAATTCTGTACTATGATCTCTATATATGTAAACTATTGATGTGTTCTTTTCATTCCAAATCTTTTGATAAAATTTAAAAAATGCATTGAAGGCTTCATCTTTTTGTGCTAAAAATATTACCCAAGTGAATCTTGAAAAATCATCTACAATTACAAGACTATACTTTTTACCTCATAGACTAGTGGTCCTTATGGATCCAAACAAATCCATGTGTAGCAATTCTAAAAGTCTAGAGGTTGAAATCTTTTCTTTTGGTTTTAAAGAATTTCTAGTTTGCTTTCCAAATTGATATGCATCATAAATTCAATTCTTTTCAAAACTTAGTTTTGGTAATCCTCTTACAAGGTCTTTCTTAATTAATTTTTGTTGGAAATATGCACTCTTCTCATATGGATCGGCGTGGTCGCCAGTGATTAGCCAAGCAACAAGAAAGTACTTCTTAGAGATTAATGCGGAAGCATGATTAAATAATTCAAGGAATAGAGAAGAAGAGAAGAAGAGATTTTTGGAAGAAAAGAACTTTTATTTAGTATATG
This sequence comes from Cocos nucifera, assembly GCA_006176705.1. Classification (NCBI taxonomy): domain Eukaryota; kingdom Viridiplantae; phylum Streptophyta; class Magnoliopsida; order Arecales; family Arecaceae; genus Cocos; species Cocos nucifera. The sequence goes on along the minus strand of QRFJ01006471.1, from coordinate 22,912 downwards.
TCAACACTCTTACAATCTTGACCTATTTTTAGTATATATACTTTACAAAGGGTTAAGCCCAAGCTCATAGAAAAACTCTTCAAATTCAAACAATCCACGTACATAAAATAATAATTCATGAAAACTGAGTCAGCTCAGTCTAAAGCCCAAGCTCATAGAAAACTCTCCAAACCTACATAACCCACGTACACAAAATAATAACTCACAAAAACTGAGCTGGCCCAATTTCAGACTGAGCCGACTAACTTGCGACTAGGTCGACTGAGTCCCAGACTGAGCCGACCCAATTATGTACCATGCCAATAGTCCAAAAATACTGCTTTTTATCTAAATTTTTTCTGACACCTAGCCGATCTAGTCCTAAACTAAGCCAACCCAGTTCTCAACTGAGCCGGCTCAGTCTTAGAGTGAGTCGGCCCAGTTTCTGAACTTTGCTATTGAGATTGATTCTTCTTCTGACTCGCTCTCATCCTTCCATGATCTATCTTCTCATATTTTCAAGACTTGGGAATGCCACTTCTGAGCTCACATTCTCCACCTTAGTGCTTTCAAGTCCTTGTTAACTTATCTCTTCTCAATAGACCCATCCATGCCACACATCTCTGAAAGCTGTCTCTGGGGAGTACCTTCGTGAGTGCATCGACTGATTCTCCTTAGTATGGACCTTCATTAGTTCTACTTCTCCTTCCTCCACTAGCTCTCTAATCCTATGGTGCCTCACTTCTATATGCTTTGTGCACGCATGATAGACTGGGTTCTGTGCCAACAATAGAGCACTTTGACTATCACTAAATAGTGTAACCTTGCTCTGCTCCATCCCTAACTCATCAATCAGCCTCTTAAGCTAAAGGACTTCTTTTGCAACCTCTGTTATCCTAATGTACTCGGCCTCTATGGTAGACAAGGCCATGATTGGCTAAAGGGTTGATCTCCAAGGCACCGATCCACCATATATGCAGAAGAGATATCCAGTAGTAGACCACCTTATATCATGATCACCAGCATAATATGCATCAACAAACCCTTCCAAAGAACCTGAACCTTCACACATCGTCACAGATTGTTCTCCAAATCCTTCCGACTGCCCACCAAACACCAAACCATTATCCCTTGTTCCATGCAAATATCTTAATATCCATTTTAATGCTTTCCAATGTTCCTTCCTAGGGTTAGCCATGTATCTACTAACCGTGATCACAGCATGTGCTATATCTAGTCCATAGCATCGCATAATGTACATCACACTGCCTATAGCACTTGCATAAGGGACTCATCCCATATACTCTTTCTCCTCTTTTGATTGGGGGCACTATAACTTGGAGAGAGACATATGGCTCGGCAATGGCGTCTCTGCAGGTCTGACCTTCTCCATCCCAAACGTCTTCAGAACCTTCTGGACATACTTTTCTTATGACAAATGGAGTACTCATTTGCACCTATCTCTATAAATCTCCATTCTAAGGATTTTCTCAGCTGGACCTAAATCTTTTATCTCAAATTTAGATGATAATGCCCTTTTCAATCTTTTCATAGTATCCATGCTTCTACTGGTTATGAGCATATCATCTACATATAATAATAGATATAGGGCATCCTCCTCATCTACATCCTTCATGTAGACATAACAATCATGTTCACATCTACTGAAACCCAGGCTCAAGACAAAGCTATCAAACCTTCGATACCACTGATGAGGAGATTGTTTCAAGCCATACAAAGACTCTCTGAGTAAACACACCTTTTCTTCCTGTCCCATCTCTATGAAACCATCTGGCTACTTCATGTAGATTCTTTCCTCCAAAGTCTCATGAAGGAAGGTTATCTTCACATCCATCTATTCCAATTCTATGTTATGCTGTGTCACCAGTGACAACAAAACTCGAATAGATGTATGACGCACCATAGGAGAAAAAATTTCTATGTAGTCAATCCCTTCCCTTTGTGAGTATCCCTTTGCTACCAGCCTTGCTTTGAATCTGACTCCATCTTGTTCTGAATGTGCTTCTTTCTTTGTGAACACCCACTTTGAGTCAATAGGTCGAGCACCCTCTGAAAGATCCACCAGTTGTCATGTCTGATTCTTCTCAAGTGATTCCATCTCCTCCATCATGGCCTACATCCATGAATCATGATCCTCACTCTTCATGGCCTATGTATAATTCTCTGGATCTCCATTAGCAGTGATGTATGCATAGGAGATAACCTCATCAATGCCATATCTAACTGATCTCCTAATAGTATGCTGGGGCTTGTGCAAAGCCAATCCCAGTGGCACATCTCTGCTTGATGTCTATGGCTGCTCCTGCACATCTATCAGAACTGCCGACCCTCCATGCTGATTTTCAATCAGAGATATTACTTTTTTGCCCAGCTCCACCTCAACAGGAACACTCCTGTAAGTGGATATAACTTGCATGCCATCATTCTCTGACTGGTCACCACTATTCACCTTTATTTTTCCAATTCCATCTATCCCAGACCTCCTCAAGATGCTTTTCTTATCAAAGATAACATTCCTATTGATCACTAACTTTCGTGCCTGAGAGTCCCACAGTAGGTACCCCATGACTACTTGTGGATACCCTATGAATGTCATCTTTTGAGATTTTGGATCCAATTTACTCCTCTCGATTGCCTCCATATGTGCATAGGCTGTGCAACCAAAGACTTTCGGATGGCCAAGCTCTACCTTCTTCCCACTCCATACCTCCTCTAGAATACCTCCATTCAGCTTATGATGAGGGGACCTGTTTATAAGAAAATAAGAAAAAATTATAGCATCACCCCGAAAGGACTTTGGGAGTGATGTTTGCAGCCTCAAACTCTGTAACTTCTCAGTCAATGTCCGATTCATTCTCTCCACGACATCATTCTGTTGGGGAGTCATCTTCACCGTGTAATAGCACTTGATGCCATTTTTCTTACAGTACTTTTTGAACTCCAGGCTAGTATATCAAGCATATACTAGAGTTGAAAAAGAATTTGATTTCTTTAGGCTACATGGAGGAGCAGGGTTATGCTTTTAGTAGCCAGGATAGGAGTGGATGTCTGAAAATTTTCATGAAAGCTTTAGTGGTGATCAGAGGTAGAAGACTGAGCAACAATCTTTGTAAAATGGAAGGCTTAATGGTAAATGATATTGCAGAGGTGCTAGCAGTGGCATAGGAGGAGCAAATTTTATATTAGCTATGTCACTATCGGATGGATTATATGAGTGACCGTGGTCTCACTGAACTAAGCAGAAGAGGTATGATCCTAGCCCTGAAGAAGGAGGGCATAGATCTTTATGAGTCATGCATCTTTGGCAAACAGTATAGGGTGAAGTTTGCCAGAAGTACCAAGCATAGCGAGGGAGTGCTGGATTTAGTGCACTCGAATGTATGGAGACCAGCTCCTGTATCAGCTTGAGGTGGGCCAAAATATTTTATCACTTTCATTAATGATTTCTCAATGAAGATGTGGGTTTATCTGATCTGAGAAAAGTCAAAGATGTTTGTCTGGTTCAGAGCCAGAAGAGCTAAAGTAGAGAAGGAGTCAGGAAGACAAGTGAAGTATCTAAGGTCGGACAATGGAGGGGGAGTATACTAGCCTAGAGTTCAGAAAGTACCGTGAGAAAATGCCATTACATTGTGAAGATGACTCCCAATAGAATGATGTCATGGAGAGAATGAACCAGACATTGACTGAGAAGTTACAGAGTTTGAAGCTGCAAACATCACTCCCAAAGTCCTTTTGGGGTGATGCTATAATTTTTTCTTGTTTTCTTATAAATAGGTCCCCTCATCATAAGCTGAATGGAGGTATTTTAGAGGAGGTATGGAGTGGAAAGAAGGTAGAGCTTGGCCATCGGAAAGTCTTCTGTTGCACAGCCTATGCACATGTGGAGGCAACCAAGAGGAGCAAACTGGATCCGAAATCTCAAAAGATGACATTTATAGGGTATTCACAAATAGTCATGGGGTACCTACTATGGTACTCTCAGGCACAAAAGTTAGTGATTAGCAGGGACGTTATCTTTGATGAGAAGAGCATCTTGAGGAGGTCTGAGATAGATGGAACCAGAGAAACAAAGGTGAACAGTGGTGACCAGTCAGAGAATGATAGCATGCAGATTACATCTACTTACAGGAGATTTTCTATTAAAGTGGAACTGGATAGAAAAATATTATCTCAGATTGAAAATCAACATGAAGAGCCGACAGTTCAGACATATGTGTAGGAGCAGCCATAAACATCAGACAAAGATGTGCCATGTTGGGAATATGCACTCTTCCCACACAGATCGGTGTGGCCATCGGTGATTAGCCAAGCAACAAGCAAGTACTTCTTAGAGATTTCTGCAAAAGCATGATCAAATAAATCAAGAAATAAAGAAGAAGAGAAGAAGTTATTTTTGGAAGAAAAGAGCTTTTATTCAGTATATTTCAGTACTCTTACAATCTTGACCTATTTTCAGTATATATACATTACAAAAGATCAAGCCCAAGCTCATAGAAAAACTTTCCAAACCCAAACAACCCACGTACACAAAATAATAACCCACAAAAACTGAGCCGGCTCAGGTTTAGACTGAGCTAGCTAACCTGTGATTGGGTCGCTCAGTCTAGGACTGAGCCGATCCAGTTGTGTACCGTGCCAACAGCCCAGACTGAGCCGACCTAGTTGTGTACCATGCCAACAGTCCGAAAATGCTGCTCTCTATCTAAATTTCCCTCTGAGACCTAGTCGACCTAGTTCCCAACTAAGCCGGCCCAATTTTTGAAGTTTTCTATTGTGATTGATTCTTCTTCCGACTCGCTTTCGCCTTCCCATGACCTATCTTTTCATGTTTCCAAGACTTGGTAGTGCCACTTCTAAGCTCACATTCTCCACCTTGGTACTTCCAAGTCCTTATGAACTCGTCTCTTCTCAATGGACCCATCCATGCCAAACATCTTTAAAAGCTGTCCCTTGGAAGGCCACGGGAGGAGTCATGATTATGGATCTAGGGATTCTAGGGGCTTGGTTGGTGCTTCGGAGACCTGGGACATAAGGTGAAGCAAGGAACCAAAACCAAAGAATCAAGACTATAGAAAGAAGATTTTCTATAGGTTAGGCAACTCTGATACCAGATGTAAGTGCACCAACTGACATCACCTCTCCCTGATACCAATTGATGTTCCATGATATCACTTGAACGCTAATCATCCTTTGCATCACAAGCCCCAATACCATGTTGCGAAAGCCCCTGATGTTTAACATGGATCTGAAGGAACCTATGACATTCTCTATGGGTGGCACACCACCGATCCTCCATCTGGATTTATGATGGGGCACGTCCCTCCTTTGGCTTGAGGGAGATGCTCCCCTTCTCTAGGGCTTCTTCAAGAACCCTAGGGCGGCAACTCTAGAGAGAGAAAAAGAAGAGAGCTGAGGGAGAAAAGGTCTGTAGTCCACAGCATTCACAGCATTCTGAAACCCTAATACGACCTATGTATTTATACGTAGCCATTAGGCCTGACCAAAAAACTCCTCGGCTAACCCAATACATGAAAGCACTCACCGAGCCCATGTACATCCATGTCTCCTATGCTCTCATCCTCTGGATTTAGTCCCAATCCATACATAAATTAGCTTCCTTAAGACCTCTCAAACCAGGCCATAAGACCACTAGGATCAATCCAGACCCTAGCCCAAAACAGACCCTCACGTAACTCTACCCATCTTCCTAGAGAATCCTAATGCTCTTTGCTGAGATACCTCCCTTGATTGCTGCATCGTCGAGCCTCTCTCAGTCCTGCATCTTTATGAAAATGCTACTGCAACACTCCGACGCTCCCTGTCTGTCACATAACCATCATACTCCTCGGCTATTCCACCAAGATCGATCAGCAAATCATGCACCAAATCCTTCCACCCTGAGAAAATCCCTTTTCGTTAATCCTCTCAAGCTCCACCTTCAACTCGCTGCTATCGGTTGGCCAAATAACAACAATAATAAAGATAGATTTGAGTCATACCATAGAATCCTTGTGCAGATTTCTGATTTTACCTTGTACGACTTCTCCTTCCCTTCCATGCACCATCAGGCTCTAACACCAAAATGTTGAAAATATGCGCTCTTCTTTCATGGATCGGCATGGCCGTTGGTGATTAGCCAAGCAATAAAAAAGTACTTCTTAGAGATTTCTGCAAAAATATGATCAAATAAATCAAGAAATAGAGAAGAAGAGAAGAAGACATTTCTACAAGAAAAGAATTTTTATTCAATATATTTCAGCACTCTTACAACATTGATCTATTTTCAGTATATATACTTTACAAAGGGTCAAGCCCAAGCTCATAGAAAAATAATCCAAATCCAAACAACCTACGTTCACAAAATAATAACCCATGAAAACTAAGCCGGCCCAGTTTCAAATTGAGCCGACTAACCTGCGATTGGCTAGTTATGTACCATGCCAACAGCCCAAAAATGCTATTCTCTATTTAAAATTTTCTCTGAGATATAGCTGACCCAGTCTTGGACTGAGCTGATCCAGTTCCTAACTGAGCTGGCTCAGTCTCAGAATGAGCCTACCCAGTTTCTAAACTTTACTATTGAGACTGATTCTTCTTTTGGCTCACTCCCGTCTTTCCATGACATATCTTCTCATGTTTTCAAGACTTAGGAGTGCCACTTCTAAGCTCACGTACCAGTGGGAGTGGCTTTGCACAAGCCCCAGCATACTATTAAGAGGCCGATCAGATATGGCATTATTGAGGTTATCTCCTATGCACTCATCTCTGCTAATGAAGATCCAGAGAATTATGCAGAGGCCATGGAGAGTGAGGATCATGATTCATGGATACAGGCCATGATGGAGGAAATGAAATCACTTGAGAAGAATCAGACGTGGCAGCTGGTGGATCTTCCAGAGGGTGCTCGATCTATTGGCTCAAAGTTGGTGTTCACAAAGAAAGAAGCACCTTTAGAACAAGGTGGAGTCAGATTCAAAGCAAGGTTGGTTGCAAAGGGATACTCATAAAGGGAAGGAATTGACTACAAAAAATTTTTTTTTCCTGTGGAGCATCATACATCTATTTGAGTTTTGCTGTCACTAGTGGCACAGCATAACATGGAATTGAAATAGATGGACATGAAGATGGCCTTCCTTCATGGGACTTTGGAGGAAAGAATCTACATGAAGCAGTCAGATGGTTTCATAGAGATGGGACTAGAAGAAAAGATGTGTTTAATCAGAAATTCTTTGTATGGCTTGAAACAATCCTCTCGTCAGTGGTATCAAAGGTTTGATAGCTTTATCTTGAGCTTGGATTTCAGTAGATATGAACATGATTGTTGTGTCAACATTAAGGATGTAGATAAGGAGGATGTCCTATACCTATTATTATATGTAGATGATATGCTCATAGTCAGTAGAAGCATGGATGCTATGAAAAGGTTGAAAAGGGCATTATTATCTGAGTTTGAGATGAAAGATTTGGGTCCGACTGAGAAAATCCTTGGAATGGAGATTTGCAGAGATAGGTGCAAAGGAGTGATCCATTTATCACAAGGAAAGTATGTTCAAAAGATTCTAGAGAGGTTTGGGATGGAGAAGGCCAAACCTGTAAAGACACCATTGTTGAGCCATTTGTCTCTCTCCAAGTTACAGTGCTCTCAATCAGAAGAGGAGAGAGAGTACATGAAATGAGTTCTTTATGCAAACACTGTAGGCAGTATGATGTACACTATGGTGTATTGTAGACCAAATATAGCACATGTAATGAGCATGGTTAGTAGATACATGGCTAACCCTAGGAAGAAACATTGGAAAGCATTGAAATGAATATTGAGATATCTACATGGAACTAGGAATTATGGTTTGATGCTTGGTGGACAGCTGGAAGGATTTGGAGAATAATCTATGAAGATGTGTGAAGGGTCAGATCCTCTGGAAAGGTTTGTTGATGTAAATTATACTGATGATCTTGATACAAGACGGTCTACTATTGGATACCTCTTTTGTGTATATGATGGGCCAGTATCTTGGATATCAATCCTTCAGCCAATCATGGTCTTATCTACCATAAAAGTCGAGTACATTAGGATAATGGAGGTTGCAAAGAAAGCCCTTTGGCTTAGGAGGCTGTCGATGAGTTGGGGGTGGAGTAGGGCAAGGTTACACTATTTAGTGATAGTTAGAGTGCTCTGTGGTTGGCACAAAATCCAGTCTATCATGCACTCACAAAGCATATAGACGTGAGGTACCATAGGATCAGAGAGCTGGTGGAGGAAGGTGAAGTGGAACTGATGAAGGTCCATACCAAAGAGAATCAGTCTGACGCACTCACAAAGGTACTTCCCAAAGATAGCTTTTAGAGATGTGTGGCACGAATGGGTCTATTGCGAAGAGATGAGTTCACAAGAATTTAGAAGCATCAAGGTGGAGAATGTGAGCTCAGAAGTGGCATTCCTAATTCTTGAAAACATGATAAGATAGGTCATAGGAAGATGGAACGAGTCGGAAGAGGATTCGACTCTCCTAGCAAAGTTCAGAAACTAGGCCGACTCACCCTAAGACTGAGCTGGCTAAGTTGGAAACTGGATCAGCTAGGTCTCAAAGGAAAATCCAAATAGAAAGCAGTATTTTTGAACTATTGGCATGGTACACATCTGGATCGGCTCAGTTTGTGATTAAGCCAACCCAGTCGTAGGTTAGCCGGCTCAGTCTAAAATTGGGCTGGCTAGTTTTCATGGGTTATTATTTTGTGTATGTGGGTTGTTTAGATTTGAGGAGTTTTTTTATGAGCTTGGGCTTGACCCTTTGTAAAGTATATATATTGAAAATAGGTTAAGGTTGTAATGAGGCTGAGATATACTTAATAAAAGCTCTTTTGTCTCAAAAATCTCCTTTTTTCTTCTTTTCTATTCCTTGAATTGTTTGATCATTATTCCACATTAATCTCTGAGAGGTTCTTTCTTGTTGCTTGGCTAATCACCAGCGGCCATGCCGATCTATGTGGAAAGAGCGCGTATTCCCAATATCTTCACTATTCTGGACTGTCTGTAGAAACTAGCCACTGGAGCTCGACTCGAACCTCGAGTTGACTTAAGCCTCAGCTCGAGGCTATTTGCTGTACTTGTTTTTCAGCTCAAGAGTTTCTATATGAAGATTAGTCTTTCTATATTTTACTTGTTGTTCCTACTGAATAAAATAATGCAGGGTTTGCCATGCTACTTTCAAAAATAGTAATGATATTGAAAAAATAATTAATTTAATTAATTACCTACTAATCATATCAAATTATTTAATCCTATACATTAGGATCTAAATATAATATGCATGCATACATTAATAGATCTAAAAATAAATATGCATGCATACATCAATAGATCTGAAAATAAAACTATGTAATAAACTATTTACTATATCTACGTGTTTAGAATATAATATCTTTTTGTGGATAGTAGCTCATCAAAATCTAAGTCCATCGGATAATAATCTGGTATTACGTCATAGTTGCATACATGTCAGGCCTCTACGGTTGGTCCACACGGAGCTCTTGGTCCCGATCAGTCCCATTGGAGTGCAAGCTCCTCACCAGAGTCTTCGATGGTTGATCATGATCGATCCGATGGATCATATACTTTCTAATTTTTTAGATATTCTCAAAAATTAGAACATAAATATTGGAGAATGATGAAGATGTTTTTCAAATTTGGTGGTGATCTGATGCTCACAGCACTCGATCTCTCCACCCGAACCCAGATTCCTAAATCTAGGATTTCACTCGGCCCAAAAATCCTGACACACTAAAAATCCAATCACGCCCTCTCTGTGTGGAGTTCTTTTATGAAATAAGTTTTTTTGAAAAGATAACTTCTAGATCAATAATCTTTATTTAGATTATATCAAAAAATAGGATATCCTTAAAGGTGAAAATCATAAGAGAAAAGAGATATGAAGGAAAAGAAAAGTGCTGTAGGATCCTATTCATCTTCACTCCAAGATTTTTTTTTGCCCAGAACTGATGTCCAAATATTCTAAAATTTTTACCACATAATTACCTCATCTTATACATGTACAAAAATTTTCATAATTTATTGATTTGAATACCATGGAAAAATTATATGGAAAATGATAAGGGTCGAGTAGTTGACAGGTTTTAACCAGTTACTTGATTTCAAAAATCAAATGAGCCTCTTATCCTTATCCAATGCCTACTCTCTTGTATTTAACATGCAGAAGGACTCTTCTTCTATGTACATATTTTTATTTCTCAAAAAATATTCCACAAACAAATGGGAGGGCGTGTGAAGTAGAGTGGAAAAGTCAAAATGGGAGAATTTGAATTTAAACTTCATTTGACTTGGTCCTAATTGGTTTCAACCAAACCAATTAATCTAGATCCAATTAAACCAGGTTAAACCCAACCAAATTAATCTTAGCCTAATTTAATAAAATTTTAATTAAATTAAAAATTAATTAGATCTACGTCCTGATCAAATCAGGATCAAAACTCCCATAGCGATTAGGTCATCTCATGACCTGGTCGAGTTAAATCCAATTGAATCAAATTCAATCAGACTTGATCGAATTCTTATCGCTTAATCAAATTAATGTAATCGCAATCAAATTACTAATTAATCCTTCAAAAATATCTAAGTCCAAATCAAATGGGTTATTGGGCAATGGAGTCCTATCAACATGAAACTCTTGAAGAATCCTAAATCAGTGAAACTCTTGAACCCAGTGTCCCAAACAAATCGGACTCATGATCATAAAGTCTCAGACTAGTGAAAATCTTGATCAGTGAGTTCTAGATGAGTAGAACTCAAAGTCCCAGTCCAGTAGGACTCTTGGTTATAGAGTCCTAGTCTAGTGGGACTCTTGACCATAGTGTCCTAGATTATCAAGACTCATGATCAGAGAGTCCCAGACAAGTAGGACTCAGAGTCTCAGTCCAGTAGGACTCTTAGTCATAGAGTTCTAGTCTAATGGAACTCTTTGACCATAGAGTCCTAGACCAATGTGACTCTTGATTAGAGAGTCTCAGATAAGTCAGACTCAGAGTCCTAGTGTAGTAGGACTCTTGGTTATAGAGTCCTAGTCTAGTGGGACTCTTGACCACAGAGTTTCTGACCAATGGGATTCTTGATCAGCCATTAGATCAGGTAGGAACTCCTAATGTGTGTGACCCCATAGGTCCAAACCTAAGTCGATAGCACAGAAATCAATTTTTATACTAATCGAAGTGACCATCTAGCAATGGTAACCGACGTCCGGATATGTTGAATAATCGCAATCGCAACATTCAAAACCTACGTGATATGGTTACCATATTATTCATCCCTATGACCTCTATGTAATAGATGACTCAGGATTAGACTGTCAACCTTAGAAAATATATCCATGTCATGTCTCAAAGCAATTAGTCCTGTGACTCCTCACTAAGACTACTTTGACCAAGGTTTTGCTAAATTGAAATATAATTGAACACAGCTCCTGAAATCAGGAGTGGTCAATCCCATCTTGATACATGCATTGACTCCACAAATACTTGACTATGCCCAAAAATCTTTCATCACTGAATTATAAATTCAGATAGTCCGACACCAAAACATATTGAGTTGCTTGAAAGTCACCGTGGTGATCTCAGGTCAGAGGGACATTTGTACCCATATTCCATTGAAGCTCATCTTGATAGGAGAAAAGCCCCAGAGTTGGTCACATTCAGTGTAGATGTACCCATACATCTCACTTGCATGCCATATTAGTGTCTCAACATTCCTCGGTTATGAGGACAACCAACCTATATGGAACACAATGATCTATACTTGATAAACGTTATCGTCCTAAGTAACAATGTATCATTTGGTCATGAACTATTTAAGGACTAAATGACAAACCTTCCTTTGCCAAATCTAGATAGTCCAAAAGATTTCATCACAACATAGGAGTTCATTAGAAGACAATAGAATTTATGATGAAAAATATCAAAATAACTTTTATTAATTTATAATTTATATATAATTATAAATATTTGGTCCACCCAATAACAGACTGACAATTGGCTTTGGGACACATTTTCAATAATCTCCTACTTGGACTAAAGCCAATCGGTGCAGTATCTAATACCTATCTTCGATTTAAAGTCATCGAACTCCTTCACCATAATAGCTTTAGTAAATGGATCGGCTAGGTTCTCCTTTCCATCGATCTTCTAAAGGTCGACTGATAGGAATGCGATGTTGTCGTTAAGACACCATGTTTATCAGTTTAATCCGACTTCTAAAAATAATTAAAAATTCGTAGATAGCAGTAAGTCGGGTCGAATCCATAGGGAAGGTAGTATTTTTATATTTGAAATCTTTGATTTTACAAAAGAAAAAGAAAAGAGAAGAGTTTTGGGATTAAAAGTCAAGTCGGAAGATTAAAAATAAAAATTAAAAGATGCAGAAATTTAAACTTCGTACTAAGATCTACTAATTAGATATTAGCATCTACTTGCAATAAAACAAAAAGTAATAATTAAAGTGCAAAAATTAAATTACAATAAAAGGCAAAAAATTAAAATACAAAAATAAAATTTTTATTAATTAAAATTTTAGAATTTAAATACATGAAATTTAAAAAGAATAAAATAGCCTGACCTCTGATCTTGGATCGGCATTGGCAGAAAGATGGTGTAGAAGCCCGACTCTTCTTCTTGGCACCCATTACTTCGAAGCAGCCTTTAACCCACAGCCTAGCTTCGTCCTATACCAAAGCTTCACCTTGATTGGAGATGTTGATTTCTGAAGGCCTGGGATCCTTTTTATAAAGCTAGGAGGGCTGTATATTTATTTCTAAAGGCAATGTGGGACTAATAGCATTTGTAATCATCAAAATATAAAGAAATTTAAATAAAATTTGAATCAAAATAGCTCTGATATGATTTTGGTAAGCCTGGTGAAATCTGGCCATTCAATAGGAATCCAACGGTCCAAAAATCACCAAAAATCATCAAAATCGGATGCATATCAGCCTAGATCAGGTCGGATCAATTTTTGAACGTTGGATTGCGCTTGATGGAGGAAATCTAGCCACAAATCATGCTTCGAGAGTCTTGATCACTATCGAGAGCATTCTCGACCATTGGATCTTCATCACTTGGTTTTCTGGCCGTCGGATCATGCCAGATCACTGATAGAATTTGAATCAAATTCGAAAAATCACCACCGCCGTCCGATCTTGACCACAATCAACCGCAGCCATCCGATCGTGCTATTATTGTTCCCATGGACCGCATGGATTGGCTACACCAGACACCATAGCCAATCAATGCTCTTGTCGCTAGGTGAAAAGACCAAAATATCCTGTGAGCCGCGATAAATTTCTATGGACCCTTTAAGGGTCTAGGTCCGCCACGTGGCAAGCTCTGATTCGTCGGTTTCTGCTGAGCTGGCGGTCCACGCCTGGATCGTGGATAGGCTGATGGCTTAAATGGTTGAGTTGGCTTTGATGGCTTGGCTTGGCATGGTGGCTCGGCTTACGGAGCCGGCTGAGCTATTTTTTTATTTAATTTTTATTTATTTTATATATTTAAAAATTCATATCTTCTCCATTTTAGCTCCATTTTACTCAAAATTTATTTCGTTGTGATCAAAAAAATGAGCTTTTTCTACTGATAGTAAAATTTTATTCTTTAATTTTTATTATTTTTTAAATAATTTTTTAATTAATAAAAATATGAATTTTTTAAAAATTATATATAAATTGATTAATAATTTTTAAAAATTAATATAAATTAATTAATAAATTAATACTTTTATTGATGAATTTATGATGCTTATCACACCCCCCAACTTAAGCTTTGCTTGTCCTTGAGTAAAGAAAGAATTTAATTTTTAAATACCTTTTAACTTTAGAGTTTTGAATTTTACCTAAGCAATTTTCAAAATGGCCATTGATATTCAGTAGAGCTTAAATGAGATATATCATTGGGGTATTAATACTTATCAATAGAAAAATTAAGTAAAGAATATTAAATTTTTCAGAACTTTTTCTAAATTATCCTACCTTTATCTCTGATTTGTCTAAACTTTCATATAGGCAAGTGTATTGCTACTTCCATCCTTCATTTATTAATTTTTATTTTTACATTGCCCACTTTTTGATGTGAATATCATTGCTTACTTAGGCAACGGGACCCGATTACTCGATGGAAAACCAATATTTTTTTTTTTTTTAACGTTGTACCACTATTGAGTATCTTAACTCCTTAAGCTTTCTATTTGATCCATGTAGCGAGTCTTGGGCCAATGACTCCCAAACCAGTTGGCTTTAGGGCACTAGGTATAGAATACCCCTCGGACTTACTAGCTCGAATCAAATAGGCTACGAGTTAAGACTAGCTTTACAATGAGCTTCTTTGCCCTTCCCACCTTTTGATGCGAAACTCAATGCTTGCTTAGGCAAAGAGGTCCGGTTACTCAGTGAGAAGTACTTGAAAACTATTTTATTAAAATAAATTTTTATATGAAGAAACATATAGTTACCCTACACAAGCCTATAAAAAGTAGACTTTTCTTTGATGCTAATAGAAATAATTAGAAATGCTCTAAGGAAAAACTTTTTATGTTCTAGACTTAACTCTTTATTGAATTTTCTTAATACTTGATTCCTTAATATCTCATAGATTCTCTAATCTATGCATCAATTTTCTTTTAAAAATGCTTAGTTTAATTCGATTCTTAAGCATAATCAGGTGTCTAAATACTAAATACTAACTTTTTTGAGGATTTAAAATTTTAAAATTTTTATTTTTCTCTCCCCCCAACTTAATCGACATTATCCTCAATGGAGAAGAAAAAAAAATAAAGGATGTAATAAAGAACATGGAAGAATACACCTAACTCAGTATATTTTTGGTCCAGCACATGCCTTTGAAAATTTGAGCTCTCCCTCCAACTTATTCAAATTATCCTAAAAAAAAATAAACTAAAAAGATAAATTAGATAAAAACTAAATATTGGGTTGCCTCCCAACAAGCGCTAAGTTTACCGTCTTCAGCCAGACATAATGCAGCTCACTATCCTGTGTCGAATATTGGATTGATAAATTCCAATGGTTTTGGATTGCCAATCTTCAGAAAGTTGATTTATAATCCCATTATTGATATAATCATTATTAATTTTAGGGATATAATTTATGATCCCATTCTCAGACCCATATTTATTAAGAATTTTTCCTATTTGTTCTTCTAAAATGCTCATGAATTGAGTTTTAGGAGTTACGTTTGGTTCAATGGGTGCTGGAATGGTGACTAAAGGCTATTTTAATTTTGGAGATAAATTAATGTGATCTTACTTAAATAACTCCATTGATATTTCATTACATGCCTCTTGATTTTTGTAAGAAGAATCGGCTTCTTAGGTTGAAGGGAATAGACTTTTGGGTTTATAAGTCTCGGATAAATCATCTATTCTCTTTTCCCCTTTTTCTATCTTATTTAAATTTGAACCAGCATCTGTACTAGTTTCTGACTCGAGTTCTTCTATATGGTTAGTCTCAGTACTAACCAGTTTCTCCAATTTTTTATTTTGGCTAGCATCAGTACTAGCCTCTCTCACCTAATCTTGGTATAGGTCCATAAGAATCCTATAGCTTTTAAGTTCAGAAATTACTTCGGTATTCTCAAATTGGGGATTCTTAGGTGAGACATTAAATTGATAACTTGGTCTAGGTGATTGGTGGATATTAGGTGGGTTGTTTGAAATTGGTAGGTTCGGTAGTTGATCTAGTTCTCTCCTCATGTTAGACTCAATTAATTATCCAATTTGAGCTTCTAACTTAGCAATAGATTGCTGTTGAGTCAGAATCAATTGTTGAAGTTGGTTAAATCTATCATCAGCTAGATTGGTCTGTTGAGGAGGTGGGTATGAAGGCTGATCATGATGTGGTGGCTGGATAAACTGACTAGGCTGGCCATTATTATAGGTATAGTTTTGGTATTGAGGCCTATTTTGATAGTTTTAGATAGGTAAAATTTGGGTTTGAGCCCGAGTCTCTTGAGATATCCAAGAAAAATTATGGTGGTTGCTCCAATCTGGATTATATGAATTTGAAAATGGATTATTAATCGGCTTGGAGTAGCCTTTAGTAGCTTGGACTTGTTCTTGGATAATGATGAAAACTGTGTAGTCATAGGACATTCACTCACATGATGGGTTGGGCTAGCATAGATTGAATAAATCTTCTGATAATTAGAAGATGATGTGAATTGTGCAGAAGATTGTTGACCTAGGGTTAGGATTTGATCTAATTTCTGAGCAAGAAAGTCCACTTTATTTATCAAATTTAAATCAATCTTATGACTAGATTCTAGATGTTTAAATTCATGGATCCCTGCCCAGGTTTGGTGGAAAGACAACGAAGCATGGTTAATTGAGTTTTTACTTAGGATTTCAAATAAGGTATAGGCTTCATCCTCACTTTTGTTCATGAATGCACCTCCACGGGATGCATCTACTATCTGTCTGTATTGGTCTCCTAAACACTCATAGAAAGCTTGAACTATTTGCCACTTAGACCATGGTGTGGGCATTTTCTAAGAAGTTTCTTAAGTCTCTCCCATGACTCGTGAATCTGTTCTTCTGGAAGCTGAGCAAATTCAGTGATAGCTCGCCTCATAGTATTGGTTCGACCTATGGGATAAAATTTTTTAAGAAATTCACTTTGCAAGTCAGCCCAAGTTTTAATTGATCTCCCTATTGTCCCAAGCCAGTACTTGGCTTTGTCTTTTAATGATAAGAGAAATAAAATTAGTCTAAGGGCATCATTAGTTAAATTTTGAATTCTCACCGTAGAGCAGATTTCTAAGAATTCATCCAGATGTTTATATAGATCTTCATTGATGCTCCCATAAAAAGATGGAAGCATTTGGATTGTAGTCAGCTTGATCTCATAGTGAGTAGCATGAATTTGAGGTAATTGGATATAAGTCGATGGGTTATAGATGGAAGGAATAAAGTATTCTTTCATCTGCTTAGATGGTTCTCTAAAATTTTTAGCCATTTGGTTATCGGGTTTAATATAATTCAGCCTTTTAATTTTATGGTTGGGTTCAACTAGATCAGGTAAAGCAATTTTCTACCGTGCATGTATTAGTGTAACCCTAATGTGTGATTCAAAAAAAAAAGTTTTAATTTTTTTTTAAATTTTTTTATTATTTTATTATATTAAAGATTAATTGTTTTATTTATTAATTAAGTTTAATTATTTTTTTAATATTTTTTTAGTTAGTTAAATTTAATTTTTATTTTATTTTATTTTATTTTATTTTTTAGAGGAGAAAGAAAAAGAAAGAAAAAAAAGTTCTAAAGAAGAGGTCCTAAGGAGTTCTAGAACTAAGAAGAAAGAGAAGAATTAGGTTTAATTAGATTTAATATTGGTTAGCAATTAAGTTGGTCGATCAATCCTGACTAAAGGTTGTCCTAGATCTAGACAGCTCCTAACTGCCAAGGTCACCTTCAAGCCCTCCAAGTGTAGAATTAGCCAATCAACTAGCCAGGTAAGTATAAGGTCGGTGGGAGTCCCCCCGTTGCTTGCCTTAGACACCAATTGTGCTTGGCCAGGTAAGCGAATGGAACCAATTAGAAACCACCTTCCTCCGGGCTCAGTCGTCCCTGAACCACTTTTCTAGATACCAGTCAAATTGACTTATCCTAACCCTATTCAACTCTTAGGATTCCTTGTCCTATTGAGCTCGAGTTTCTAGGGTTGATGTCTAATTGATTTTAATTTAAAGGCTTAGGTCAATGCAGGATGTTGGTTGATTGTTTGTGGGCTAAGGAAGGGTGATCAAATTCCTACCTTATCTTATTTAATTGGGTATTGCCCTTAAGTTGATTTAATATGAGTATGCATAAAAAATTTTTAATTAAAGGGTTCTATGCAATTTAAACTAGATGCATGCAACTAATTGAATTCTGAAAGGCTTACCTTGCCTCCAGCAATCACCAAAAAAAATAAAAATAAAAATAAAAACTAATATGATGCATGCTCTAAGCAGTTAAGATTTCTAATCTTGTCATGAGATTTTAATTAGATTTAAATAAATATTTTTTTAAAATTAATTCAAAAATAAAATAAAAAAATAAATAAAATAAAAAAAAAAGAGAACTAGGGTTAGAATTGATCTCACCAAGCAAAACATTGGATTCTTTTTGTTCTTTAATTTTTTTTCTATAAAATAATAAAAAAATTAGCAAGTAATATTTATAAGAAAATAAAAATTTTATTTATAATTTATTTACAAAAAAATCAAAGAGATCAAAAATTTAATGTCCGTGCCTTCTCTGGCAACGGTGCCAAAAACTTGATAGGAATGCGATGTTGTCGTTAAGACACCGTGTTTATCAGTTTAATCTAACTTCTAAAAATAATTAATAATTCAAAGATAGCAGTGAGTCGGATCGAATCCATAAGGAAGATAGTATTTTTAGATTTGAAATCTTTGATTTTACAAAAGAAAAAGAAAAGAGAAGAGTTTTGCGATTAAAAGTCAAGTTGGAAGATTAAAAATAAAAATTAAAAGATGCAGAAATTTAAACTTGATACTAAGATCTACTAATTAGATCTTAGCATCTACTTGCAATAAAATAAAAAATAATAATTAAAGTAAAAAAAATAAATTGCAATAAAAAGCAAGAAATTAAAATGCAAAAATAAAATTTTTATTAATTAAAATTTTAGAATTTAAATACATGGAATTTAAAAAGAATAAAATAGCCTGATCTCTGAACTTGGATCGGCATTGGTAGAAAGATGGTGTAGAAGCCCGGCTCTTCTTCTCGGCATCCGTTGCTTCGAAGCAACCTTTAACCCATAGCCTAGCTTCTTCCTATACCAAAGCTTCACCTTGATCGGAGATGTTGATTTCTGAAGGCTTGGGATCCTTTTTATAGAGCTAGGAGGGCTAGATATTTATTTCTAAAGGCAATGTGGGACTAATAGCCTTGTAATCATTAAAATACAAAGAAATTTGAATAAAATTTGAATCAAAATAGCTCTAATATGACTTTGGTAAGCCTGGTGAAATCTAGCCATTCAATAGGAATCCAACGGTCCAAAAATCATCAAAATCGGATGCATATCAGCCCAGATCGGGTCGGATCAATTTTTGACCGTTGGATTGCGCTTAATGGAGGAAATCTGGTCACAAATCATGCTTCGAGAGTTTCGATCACCATCAGGAGCATTCTGGACCATTGGATCTTCATCACTTGGTTTTTTGGTCATCGGATTATGCCAGATCACTGATAGAATTTGAATCAAACCCGAAAAATCACCACTACCGTCCGATCTTGACCGCAATCAACCGCAGCCATCCGATCGTGCAATTACTGTTCCCATGTATTGCGTGGATCGACTGCACCGCACACCGTAGTCAATCAATACTCTTGTTGCTAGGTGAAAAGACCAAAATACCCGATGAGTTGCGATAAATTTCTGTGGACCCTTTAAGGGCCTAGGTCCGCCACGTGGCAATCTCTGATTCATCGGTTTCTACTGAGCTGGCGGTCTACGATTGGATCGTGGACCGACTGATGGCTTAAATGGCTGAGTCGACTTTGATGGCTTGGCTTGGCTTGGTGGTTCGGCTTACGGAGCCGGCTGAGCTATTTTCTTTTTTTTTTATTTAATTTTTATTTATTTTACATCTTTAAAAATTCATATCTTTTCCATTTTAGCTTCATTTTACTCAAAATTTATTTCGTTGTGATAAAAAAAATGAGCTCTTTCTACTGATAATAAAATTTTATTTTTTAATTTTTATTATTTTTTTAATTAATTTTTTAATTAATAAAAATATGAATTTTTCAAAAATTATATATAAATTGATTAATAATTCTTAAAAATTAATATAAATTAATTGATAAATTAATATTTTTAATGGTGAATTTATGATGCTTATCATCGATGTCACCTCGATCCACAATCTCTCGAAAAAGATGGTAGCAGCACAAAATATGCTTCGTCCGCTGGTGTGCCTTTGGTTTCTTCACTTGAGCAATGGCTCCAAAGCTGTCGCAATAGAGCGAAATTGGACCATCAAGGGAGGGTGGTACTCCAAACTCGATGATGAATTTTTTTAGCCACACCGCTACTTTGGTAGCATCTGATGTAGCGACATACTCCACCTCGCAAACTGAATCGACCACAGGATACTACTTGGAATTCTTCCAGTAGACGGCCCCATCATTAAGGATAAATATGTATCCCAAAATACTCTTGCTATCATCATGATAGACTGGAAACTAAAGTCTGTGAACTCCATAAGTTTTAAGTCCGATTTACCATATACAAGCCACTGAATCTTAGTATTTCTTAAATACTTTAGGATGGTTTTAACAACCTTTCAATGATTCTCTCCTGGATTAGATTAGTATCTACTCACTACACCTAGTGAGTATACCACATCTGATCGCGTACATGTCATGGCATACATTATAGAACCCACTGTTGAAGCATATGGTATTCTATTTATACGCTCTCTGTCTAGAGGTGTTGTTGGACAATCCCTCTTTGAAAGAGAAATTTCATGGCCTATCGGTAGATAGCGTTTCTTAGAATTTTCCATATTGAATCATTTCAGCACAGTATGAATGTACGTGGACTGGGACAATCTAAGCAACCTTTTAGATCTATTTCTATAGATCTTCATCCCTAGGATGTAGGAAGCTTCTCCCAGATCTTTCATAGAGAACTGTGATAACAGCCAGATTTTTATTCCTTTTAATGCAGGGACATCATTTTCGATTAAGAGAATATCATCCACATACAATATTATGAATACCATTACTGGACCATTAGTCCATTTGTATATGCAGGACTCCTCTTCATTTTTAATGAAGCCATATATTTTGATTGTTCTATCAAATCGTATATTTTAGCTCCGAGATGCCTGCTTTAGTCCATAAATGGACCTCTAAAGCTTACACACCTTAGACTCATCTATGAACGTGAAACCTTCAGGTTGTATAATATACACCTTTTCATCTAGCTCTCCATTCAGAAAAGCTATTTTCACATCCATCTATCAGATTTCATAGTCCAGATAGATAGCTATGGCAAGCATTATCCGAATGGATTTGAGCATTGCTATAGGAGAGAACGTCTCATCATAGTCAATACCATAATGCAAATGATACCCCTTGACAATCAGATGAGCTTTATAGGTCTCCACCTTTCCATCTATGCCTCTTTTTCTTTTGAAGATCCACTTATATCCTATGGAGTTTACCCCTTCGGGTGGGTCAACCAATGTCCATACATCATTGATCTTCATGAATTTCATCTTAGATTTCATGGCCTCAAGCCATTTCTCAGAGTCCGATCTCTGCATTGCATCCATATAGATGATTGGATCTTGATCATTCTCATCAAGTTTGATAGGATCTCCATTCTGGATCAAAAAATTATAGTATCTATCTAGTTGACATGGTACTTTACCATATCTCCTTAAGGATGCTTCTACAATGGGTTCTGGGTTTGATCTAATCAGATCTAGCTCAGGTTCAACAACTTGTGTCCATTCTTCCACCTATCGTACTTCATCAAGTTCAACCTTGGAGGCATTAGTTCCTTCACCAAGGAACTCCTTTTCTAAAATAACTATCTTAAGGCTGACAAACACTTTTTGCTCATCAGCAAGGTAGAAGTAGTATCCTTTGATTTTTTTTTGGATAACCTATAAAACTATACTTATCAGACCTAGGTCCAAGCTTGTCTATCATCAAACATTTGACGTAGGCCAGACACCCCCAAATCCTAAGGTGTGAAAGCATTGGCTTATGCCCTATCCATATTTCATATGGTATTTTATTAATAGATTTACTCGAAACCCTATTTAGAATGTAACAAGCTGACTTAAGCGCATATCTCCATAGAAAGATCGGCAAACCAGCAAACCCCATCATGGATCAAACCATGTCCACCAGGGTCTGATTTCTCCATTCAGACACACCATTATGTTGTGGTGTTCCAGGAGGGGTCCATTGGGAGAGAATCTCGTTCTCCCTAAGATATATCATAAACTCATTGGAAAGATACTCACCTACTCGATCAGACCGAAGAGTTTTAATACTCTTTCTAGTTTGCTTTTCTACCTCATTTTGAAATAGTTTGAACATTTCAAACGACTCTGACTTATGCTTCATTAAATAGATATATCGATACCTCAATAGATTGTCTATGAAGGTTATGAAGTAGAAATATCTACCTCTAGCACTTAAGCTCATGGGTCCATATACACTCCGAATGTACTAAATAAGAGTTTCAGTGGCTCGTTACTTTTTAGTAAAGGTGACTGAAGGAAAATCCTGATTTCCCGGTCCAGGTGTCCAGATCTGATTAGATATCAAGAGATATATTTCAAAAATTTTCTCTTGATCTTAATCAGATCTTGATATGTTTCAGATCTGATTCTTTATTATTTTAATAAAATAAATAAAACAAGATAAATTAAATCAAATTCAATTTACCATGATTTGGGTAATCCTATTACCCAGTAGATATCCTAGATTGCACGGAAGGTTCTGGATCTTAGCCACGCAATGCGCTGCCTCTACGGGTATCCACTGGGTTGGATCTGGAGAACTTCTTCTCTATCACGACCTCCAAAAATCAGATTTGGATCTGAATCTGGAGGATCTTCAAAACTCTTTTGAAATATCTGCAGTGCCTTTTGCAGCAGCGCAGCCTTCTTGCTTTTGATCGCTCTTCCTTGATCTGAATCGCACCAAACTAAATCCAACCTTTTGGACGTGGAGAGCAAGGGAGAAGAGGATATGGCATGGAGGAAGGAGGGGAGAGGCAGCTTGGGGCGTGGGAAATCTCTTTTGAATTAGGGTTGGGCGCAGGGTTTTTTTATAGACCTCTTGTGATCCAAATCCCTTCCT
>QRFJ01006470.1:0-20334 GCA_006176705.1 Cocos nucifera | reverse complement strand
TTCGGCCTTCCTGTGAAACCTCTTGGGGGGACTTCGTGCCCTTTTGTCGAGGCTTCTTTGATGATGAGCTTGTGGAAGAGTTCGGCCTCGCTTGCACTTCGAGGGAGTCCATGAGCATGGCCGAACTTCATTCAGCCCTCCATCAGCCATGGGTTTGCTAGACTCACCCGCCTGCCGCTCTCCTATGGTTCCTTCATCCTTTAACTTGAAGGCTTCTTCTATACGGTTATATCCCTCGGCCCGAGCTAACAGATCGATAAAATCTCTGGGGTACTTCTTCTTTAGGGAGAATAGCAAATCGTTCTTCAAAAGGTCATCCTTGAGTGCGGCCATCGTAACTGATTGGTCTAGATTTCGTACCTCCAATGCAGTAGCATTAAATCGGGTGGCATAAGTTTGGATGGATTTTTCCTCCTTCTGCTTGATGTTCATAAGAGAATCCGAACCTCGGTGCAGACATCGACTGCTGATGAAGTAAGCCACAAACTGATGGCTCATCTAGTCAAAGAAGAAGATCATACTCAACTTCAATATTGAGTATCAGTTTCTTGCTGCTTCCTTTAAGGTAGATGGAAAATCTCGATATAATATGGCATCTGATGTGCCATGGAGTAACATTATGGTCTGAAAGGCTTCTAGGTGATCGACCAGATAGAGGTTCCATCGTATCTTTCAAATTGGAAGTGGGGGCACTGGAAGAGAATCTATCCTCAGTATAATCCATCCTCAGTATAATATCTCCCTGAACCTGAACAGGTAGAGAAAGAAGCAAGCTGTTATTGGGCAAGGTATTTATATGATAACTTCTTGCAATTTCTCTATTTATGATATTACTAACTAAGTATTGGTTATCGATAGCCCTTACCATATTTGCAATTCATTGCAGGGGTTGTAGGATAGTAGATGATTCAAGTAAGGTGAGAGATTCTTGAACGTTGGAGATGGAAGACCAGTTCCAGTTCTAGCTTTAGAAATTTTGAGACTTGTATTTGAATCTCATACCGTTGTTCTTAGTGATTATCATTTTTGTCCTAGTTTCTTTTTAAATATCATTTCTGTAGGCCTTTTGGCCATGAACAATTATGAAATTTCAATAAAGAAATGAGTTTGTAATGTCATTATGAATGGTGTTACTGCTTTCTGTGGATAATTAAATAATAGTGTATATATGTTATCATAACCTATTAATATAGTATATTCTACTGACAAGCATCCTAGATTAGATAGTGTATCAGATATCTACTTATGGTACTGTAGGCTAGGTTATATAAATAAGAACATGATAAATAGGTTGACTCAGGAGGGAATCCTTAAAGTCAATGATTGTGAATCACTTCCAACCCGTGAGTCCTATCTTCTTGGTAAAATGACCAAGTCACTTTTTACTGAAAAAGGTGAGAGAGCCAATGAGCTCTTAGGTCTAGTACATACTGATGTATGTAGACCAATGAGCACAAGTTCTAGAGGTGGATATGTCTACTTCATCACTTTCATAGATGATTTATCCAGATATGGATATATCTATCTAATGAAATATAAGTCGGATTCTTTCGAAATGTTCAAACAATTCTGAAGTGAAGTAAAAAAATAAACTAGAAAGAGTATTAAAACTCTTCGATCTGATCGAGGAGGAGAATACCTTTCTGATGAATTTCTCATATATCTAGGAGAGAATGAAATTCTCTTCCAATGGACTCCTTCCTGAACACCACAGCATAATGGTATGTTTGAAAGGAGGAATCGGACTTTGCTAGACATGGTCCAATCCATGATGGAATTTGCTAGCTTGCCAATATCCTTCTAAGAATATGCACTCGAATTGACTTGTTATCTATTAAATAGGATTCCAAGTAAGTCCGTAGTTAAAACCCCATATGAGATATGGACAGGGAGTAAGCTAGCACTTTCACATGTTAGTGTTTAGGGGTACCCGACTTATATCAAACAGTTAGTTATAGACAAACTTGGACCTAGGTCTAATAATTGTACATTCATAGGATACCCAAAAGAGATCAAAGGATACTATTTCTACCATGCTAATGAACAAAAGATGTTCGTCAGCCTTAGGGCAACCTTTTTGAAAAAGAAGTTCCTTGGTGAAGGAATTGTTGCCTCTAAGGTTGAACTTGATGAAGTTCAATAGGTAGAAAGTCCGAAACAGAATATTGAACCTAGGTTAGATTTGATCAGATCAGATTCGAAGCCTAGTGAATCCGCACCATTAAGGTGATTCGGTAGAGTACCGCACCATCCAGACAAATACTATGGATTCTTAGTCCAGGATGGCGATCTCGTCAAACTCGATGAGAATGATGAGGATCCGATCACTTATATGGATGCGATGTAGAGATCCGACTCTGAGAAATGGCTAGAAGTCATAAGATCTGAAATGGATTTCATGAAGGTCAATGATGTATGGACATTAGTTAACCCACCTGAAGGGGTTAAACCCATTGGGTGTAAATGGGTCTTCAAAAGGAAAAGAGATGTAGATGGAAAGATGGAGACCTATAAAGCTCATCTGGTTGCCAAGGAGTATCGTCAACATTATGGTATTGACTATGACAAGACATTATCCCTTGTGGCAATGCTCAAGTCCATTCGAATCATGCTTGCCATTGCTATGCATCTAGATTATGAGATCTGATAGATGGATGTGAAGATAGCTTTTCTAAATGAAGAGCTGATCGAAGAAGTGTATATGATACAACCTGAAGAATTTACATCCACAGATGAGTCTAAGGTGTGCAAGCTTCAGAGATCCATTTATGGATTGAAGTAGCCATCTCGGAGTTGGAACATGCATTTTGATAAAGTGATCAAAATGTATGACTTCGTTAAGAATGGAGAAGAATCCTGCATTTATAAATAGGCAAATGGTTTAGCAGTGGTATTCCTTATTTTGTATGTGGACGATATTCTTTTAATCGGGAATATCATACCCGCACTTTAAGGAATAAAAGTTTAGTTATCATCATAGTTCTCTATGAAGGACTTGGGTGAAGCATCCTACATCCTAGGGATGAAGATCTATAGGGATAGATCTAAAAGGATGCTTGGTATATCCCAATCCACGTACATAGAAACTATGCTGAAGAGGTTTAGCATGGAGAATTTAAAAAGGGCTATCTTTCGATAGGCCAAGAAATTTCTCTCTCTAAGAAGGATTGTTCGAAAACTCCTTAAGAGAGAGAGCGTGTGAGTAGAATTCTATATGCTTTGGCAGTGGGGTCTATTATGTATGCAATGACATGTACGAGACTAGACGTGGCATACTCACTAGGAGTAGTGAGTGGATGCTAGTCTGATCCTGAAGAAAATCATTGAAAGATGGTTAAAACCATCCTTATGTATTTGAGAAATAATAAGGACTAATGGTTGGTTTATGGTGAGTCAGATCTGAAGCTTGTGAGGTTTATAGACTCCAGCTTTCAATTTGACCATGATGATAGTAAAAGTGTATCGGGGTATATCTTTACTCTAAATGGTGTAGCCATCTGTAGAAAAAGTTTCAAGCAGCGTGTAGTGGCTGACTCTATTTGTGGAGCAGAGTACATGGCAGCATCAAATACAATAAAGGAAGCTGTGTGGCTGAGGAAGTTCATCACCAAGCTTGGAGTAGCACCCTCTATTGATGGTCCAGTCCTACTCTACTGCGATAGCACTGGCGCCATAGCTCAAGCAAAGGAACTGAAGGCACACGAGCGAATAAAGCATATTCTACGCTGCTTCAATTTGGTTCATAAAATCGTGGATCGTGGTGACGTCGACCTTTAGAAGATCGATGGAAAGGAGAACCTAGCTGACTCCTTCACTAAAGTCCTGGCAATCAAGGAGTTCGACAACCATAAGTCAAAGATGGGTATTAGATACCGTGTCGAGTGGCTTTAAGATAAGTGGGAGTTGTTGGAAATTATGTCCTAAAGCCAATCATTAGCCTGTTGATGGTTGAGATATTATAATTGATTTATTAATTAATAAGAAATATTTTGACATCTTTTTTCATCATAAGTTTACATCTTCTAATGAACTCTATTGTTGTGATGAAGTTCTTAGGACTATTTAGTTTCGATAAAGAGAGGATTTATCGATTAGTCTTAAAATTTGTTCACAACCAAATGATAGGCTGTTAATTAGGATGACAGCTTCTATCGAGCATAGATCGCTATATGCCATATAGGTTGGTTGTCCTCTTAACCAAGGTGTATGGAGACACTGGTATGGCATACAATTGAGATATATGGGTATATCGTCATTGAACGTGACCAACTCTAGAGTATTCTGCCATCGAGAATGTCTCTGATAGGATATAGGTATAAGGATTCCTTAGACCTAGGATCACCTTCATGACTTGCAAGCAACTCACCATGCTTTGGTACTGGACTAACTAAATTTCTAATTTAGCAATGGAAGGCTTCTAGGCACAGTCAAGTACTTGCAAAGTCAGAGTGTGATCAAGATGGAATTGACCACTCCAAGAGTTGGAGAAGAATGTATCACTGTATTTCAATATAACAAAACCTTGGCTAGGGTAATCAATTAGATGGATTTGGTATTTTGAAATATAATGTGGAAAATCTGATCAGAGTTGATAGTTGAACTTTGAGGTGTCCTACAAGCATTATGGTCAAGGGGATGAATTATATGGAAACTATATCCGCATGGGTTCTAAGGATGGTGTTCTACACCTTCGATCTATCCGACTGTCGGGTATCATTGCTAGATGGTCACTTTAATTGGTACAAAAATTTATTCCTATGCTACCAGCTTAGGTTCGGACTTATGAGGTCACACACATTAGTGCTTACGATTTGATCCGATGATTGATCAACGATTAAGAATCGTTCTAGGATTAAATAATCAATACGATTGGTGTTTAATCTAGTGCAAGTATTGTAGAAGGATTGACTAGCAATTGGATTGCTAATTGGCTTAATTAGATTAAGCCAATAGTCTAAGATTAAGTCTAATTAAACATGACTTAATTAGATTTGGTTTGGGCAAGATTGGATCAAGTCCAATTGGTTTATTGGATTGAAGGAAAAAATCTATTTTCCAGGTCAGATTCGTTTAGATTTGATTGGATCAGGAGGGATATTTCAAAAATTTTTCTCTAAGATCCTAATTAGATCTAAGACTTCTTAAATCTAATTGTATTGATCTGATAATAAAAATAAAAATAAAAGTTAAATCTAATTTAATTATACCTTTGTTTTGCATAATCCAATTATCCTGTGATGATCCTGATGCTTGCCTAAGGTTCTGGATGTAGCCATGCAAGTGCCTGGCATCTACCAATATCCTACTCGAGCAGGATCTGAAGATATTCTCCTTCTTAATCAATCCTCCAAAAATTAGATCTGGATCTAATCTTGAAGACCTTCAAAATGGCTTTTGAAGAACAGTCGTTGTCTCTTGCAGCAGTGCTGCCTTCCTTTCTTTCCTGGTGCCATTTCCCTTGCTTGGATCACACCTTCTTCATGCCCAAAGTCCCTTGGGCATGGAGAGGAGAGAGAGGATCAGAGGGTAGGCATGGAGAAGGAGGGAGAGGGGCTATGTGGTGTGGGTTAAAGGCTAGAATCATTAAATTCTAGGCACAGACAGGATTTATATAGACCCTGCTGCGCCATGCAGTGCCACATCATCCCTAGCCAATCACGGCCCTTTATGCAATCAGATCTAAATCTGATTGATGGGAATGATATCATCTGATCCTAATCAAATTAGAGTCCCTCGAAACTCTCCTTAGGTGGCACCAAGATTGGGTCAAACAAGTCTTCTTGGCGCCACCTAAGTGTGAATTCCCTGAAGCAACTAGAGTCCCATCTGTATGGGACTCCATCTTCTATCCTCATAGGGTGCACACCTCCCTAGGCATGCACCCCTTCCTTTCTGCTTTTTAACAGGAGGACAAGTCCCAGGTCTCTCTCCTATGGGTGCATGACACATGGACAGATGTCTAAGTATCAAAGGTCAACATTTGACCAAAGTCCAAAGACAAGAATTTAGCAGGTGATGAAAAATGGCAGGATGTTGTCTCAAATTTATCTCATAAATTAAGACAATCCTTTTTTGATCTAGACAAGCTTCAATCAGACCAAGTAAATATTTTTGAGTGAGCCCAAACATATTTGGCTCAGTCGAGACAACTTTTAATGATTGTTGAAGGAGAACATTAGGCTCAATCGTGTGCTAGCACGATTTTCTTGAACCTAATTGAATCTTATTCAAATCAATTGAACTGGATTAATCCAATTGATGATATCCTAGATCCAAACCCTTATTTGTGTGATCCAGTTAGGTTCAAGTTCTATATGGTAATGGGATATGTCATGATCTCTATCATCGACATCATCAAAATATCTTTCGATGGATCAGAACTTTTCTGATTCAGACAACTAGTATGATCGATCATCCAAATCATTCTAATTGCTCCCAAAATCCATCAGTGACACCTAGCAGTATATGGTGGCAACCCATCAGAACTGAAAATGAACCTCTCGGTGCAGTTACCTATGTGTGATTAAGTTCTTCTATCTTGAGCCCCGATCAGATTAGGGTTAAGGTGAACTCGTCAAACCCTAATTTTCCATCATATGAATTAATCATTCGATTCAAGTCCAATGTGAAAATCTTAATAGAAACTCTTTCTATTATTTCACTCTGCCATGGCCATGGGCTTATGGACTTGATTCTCATGATCATCATAGGGCTACTCCTCATCTACCGAGGTAGATAGATTCTTCTTGGTGCAATCTAATTCCTATAATGAACATGCTATAGCCAACATACACCTCAGGATTCTGAATGGCTAGGAGATCGAGTCATGGTGTAGTCAAACTATAACACCCTCAAGGTGAACTACCGATGCACCTCAGGTCAAAGAACCAGACACACCACTGCAGCTTCGAGCTAGTCATTGATGAGAAGGTAGACTTCCTAATGACTGCTCGAGGTGGTCACGCTCAGTGTCCTCGTTCTCTAACGAGTACCTATACTCTCGCTCCTGGTGTCTCTACACCATAGACTCAAGACTCATCTACTAAAAGAAGCGATTGTACACCAACCTTTCAGATCAATCACCATCCTCATGATGATCCTATGGTCGGGAGCATTTTATGAGTTAATAATGAAAATTCATGTCTTAAATTTTCAACTCTTGAAAATATGAATTATCATTACCATTAACTCAAGGATGTATCACAGACACTTTAAATACACACTATGATAGAAAATAACCCATTTTATTATTTATAGTCAAAATTATAATTTTGCCCCTTAGAAGTGTATTACAAGTGTCAGCCAATTCTGGCTTCTAGGGCACACATATCTAACAAACTCCCACTTGACCTAAAGCCAATTGGCTACAAATCTAAGTCCTATCTTCTTAAGGTGGGCTTCAATCTTCTACTAGCCTAACAGCTTTGTAAGTGGAGTCTGCCATATTATCTGTGGAGTCGACTCTCTTGACCTCGACGTAATCTTTCTCAAAGTAATCACGGATGAGGTGGTATCGCCGCTCGATGAGCTTGGATTTTTGGTGAGACCTCAGCTCCTTAGCAAAGGCCTATGGATGCCATTATTGTTATCGCAGTATAGAGGAATGGCATCCTGATGGCATTCACTCCAATCTTTGTGGTGCAAACTTCTTGTACCTAGAATGCCTCCTTCGTAGCCTTCTGACGCCAGCGATATATTCTGCTTCCATGGTGGAATCTGCTATCACTGTTCTGCTTGAAACTCTTCCAACTGACAGCACCACCATTGCACACAAACAGACTCCTCAGATGTCGACTTTCGATCATCTATATCGGACATGAAATTTGAGTCTGTGTATCCCTAGACTTGGAGTTCTCCATTACCAAAGACCAATATCATATCCTTAGTTCTTCTTAAGTACTTAAGGATACATTTCACAGAAGTCCAGTGTTCTTCATCTGGATTTGACTGATATCTGCTTGTGACACTCACAGCATGGGCTATATCAGGTCGTGTACATAGCATGGCATACATGAGGCTCCCTATTGCAGAAGCATAAGGGATCTTGCTCATGCGTTCTATTCTCCTCAGGTGTGCTTGGGACACATCTTCTTGGAAGAGATGAATACCATGTCTGAAGGGATATTAATCCCCTCTTAGAGTTTTCCATACTAAACCTCTTTAGTACTTCCTCTATGTACATCTTCTATGAAAGTCCTAGCATCCTATTTGGTCTATCCCTATAGACCTTAATTCCTAGAATAAAGGATGCTTCACCTAGGTCTTTCATGGAGAATTCCTTGGACAACCATAATTTTGACTATGGTCAATCATGGAAAATATCATTCCCAATAAGGAGGATGTCATCCACGTACAATACGAGGAAGACAACAGCACTCCCACTGACCTTTTTGAAAACACATGGTTTCCTCTTCATTTTTGATGAAACCAAATAATTTTGATCACATCATTGAAATGAGTGTTCCAGCTCCGAGATGCTTGCTTAAGTCCATATATGGACCTTTGCAGCTTGCAATACCTTGTGATCAGTATCACTGGATGTGAAACCTAGTGGCTGTTCCATATAGATATCTTCCTCAAGATATCCATTTAAGAATGCCATTTTTACATCCATTTGCCATATTTCATAATCGAAATAGGCTGCAACGGCAAGCAATGTGCGGATGGATTTTAGCATAGCCAACTGGGAAAAGGTATCCTGATAGTCAATGCCTTCGCACGTTGACTATAACCTTTTGCCACTAGTCTAGCCTTGAATGTCTCCACATTCCCATCTGCACCAATCTTTCTCTTGAAGATCCATTTACACCCAATAGGTACTATACCTTCTGGTGGATCTACCAAGGTCCAGACTTGGTTTGAGTGCATCGAGTCAATTTCTGACTGCATTGCCTCTAGCCATTTCTTGGAGTCGATATCTGATATCGCCTCGTTATAGGATTTTGGGATCATCACCATGAGCACCATTACCTACGAGGAATATTTTCCTCTACTTTCTCTGAAATAATACCTAAGTATCTTTCAGGAGGATGGAAAAACTCTTTTCGATCTACGAGGTGGAAGGAGGTAGTGTTCTTATTGGCTCAACCTGATTTGGTTCCAATTGGTCCTTAGCTCGTTGCTACTTGTGAGACTTTCTCATCAAGCTTAATCTGCTTTCCAATGCCGCTATCTTGAATAAACTATTTTTCAAGAAAGATGGCATGTCGACTCACAATCACATTGTGGTCTTCTGGAATGTAGAAATAATATCCTAATGACTCTTTAGGATATTCTATGAATCGAGCTCTAAAGGACCTAAACTCTAACTTGTCCTGCTTGTTGTCTTTTGACATGAGCCGGACAACCCCAAATTCTGAGATGACTCAGACTTGGTTTCTTACCATGCCATATCTCATACGGTGTGGTAGGAACGGTTTTAGAGGGAACCCTATTCAGTAGATAAATTGAAGTTAACAATGAGTGTCCCCAAAGAAAATCAGGAAGGTCTGTGAAGCTCATCATGGATCGAACCATATCCAATAGGGTCCGATTTCTTCCGTTCTGAAATCCGTTGAGTTGAGGTGTTCCTGGTGGAGTCCATTGAGAGACTATGCCATTTTTCTTGAGATAGTCTAGGAATTCTTGGCTAAGGTATTCACCTCCTCGATCTGATCGAAGAACCTTAATGGGTTTTTTAGTTTGTTTTTCTACTTCATGTCTGAATTCTTTGAACTTTTCAAAAGCTTCAGACTTGTGTCTCATAAGATACACATACCCATACCTAGATAGATCATCGGTAAAGGTAATGAAGTAGACAAAATTGCCTCTAGCCGGCACATCAAATGGGCCGCACACATCAGTATGTACTAGGGCAAGGAGATCTGTGGCCCTTTCCCCATGTCCAACAAAAGGGAGTTTAGTCATTTTGCCTTGAAGACAAGATTCACAAGTTGGATATGACTCGAAAGTCAATGGACTCAATAGCCCATTTTTTCTCCAATTTGTTGATCCTATCTTCTGCTATATGACCTAATCTCAGGTGCCATAGATACCTATCGTTTGGACTATCCCTAGGTCATTTTGTTTGGCATTCACATTTTGCTCGATAGTTAGAATAGGATACATCAATATGTAAGCTGATAAAGACCATTAATAAGAAAACCATTTGCAATTTTATTTCTTTCATAAAGAATGTTACAATGGTCCTTAAAGAAGGTAATCACATAGCCTTCTTAGTGCTAAGCATGAAATAGAAATCAAATTCCTGCTAGCTGCAGGCACATAATAACAGTCTTTCAAAACTAAGTCTAAACCAGATGGTAATCGAAGAGGGATATGTTCCCACGGCCTACTGCAGCAACTCTTGCTCCATTACCGATGCGTAGGATCATGTCTCCATCCCTCAGCCTCCTGCTATCCTCAAGACCCTGCATGGAAGTGCACAGATGAGCACTAGAACCAGAGTCAAGCACCCAACTGGATGCAGAAGAAACCATAAGGTTAGACTCAATAACGAGCATACCTCCAGAAGGACCTTCCTTCTTGTTCTTCAGGGTGGCCAGGTAAGTAGGGCAGTTCCGCTTCCAATGGCCGTCGCTGTTGCAATGGAAATACTTTTCTTTGACAGCAACTTTCTTCTTCGGCTCTGCCTTCTTCTTCTTTCCTCCTTCCACCTTCTTGCTTTTTTACAGACTTCTTTTTCTTTCCATAAGACTTTCTTTTGGAAGAAGTCCGTTCCATAGCAAGAACTGAGCCTTTAGAACCTTTCATAGAAAGCTCAGCGGTAACCAGCATATTCATTAATTCGGCCAAGGAATTTTGAAGTTTATGCATGTGGTAATTCATGATGAATTGCCCATATGCATCAGTCAAGGATTGCAGAATAATATCATTCTGCAGATCCAAGTCTAACTTCACACCGAGCTTCTCAAGCTCTTCCATGTCCTTGATCATCATCAGACAGTGATCTTGGACTGACTGCCCATCACGCATCTTAGCCTTAAAAAGTCATTTCGTGACTTGATATTTGGCTGCGCGACTCTGTTCACCAAACATCTCCTTGCAGGTGAGCCAACATTTGGCGAGCAGTCCCGATATCTTCATGTTGGCGCTGGAGCTCATCAGACATCGAGCCCAACATGTAATATCTGGCCTTATTATCTTCGTCTATCCATTTTTCAGAGACGCTCTCTGTTCAAGTGGATGGACGGGCTGGTAAGGTGGGAGGGTCCTGGTCCAATACATGGGTTAACTTCTCGAAACCCAAAATAATTTTGTAGTTCCTGAGCCAATCTTTATAATTGGGTCCGGTCAGTCTATGTGTGTCCAGGATACGTGCCTAATGGGTTGGACGCAGACATTTTTCTGTAGAGAGTCAAAGATTCTAGTTAGATACTGTAATTATGACTTGACCAATTTATTTAGGAATTTTATTTTTAAATAAATTAGCTTCCACTATTTTCTCGGATCCCTACACTCCCTCTGTAGAGATGCAAAAATCTCCATGATTAATGATTTCTAGTGGGTGGTGCGGTCTCACCAACTGACTCATCACCTCACCTAACAGTTATTGGTGATGGGTTAGCCAATGAGTGAACAACTCTTGTTCAATGATTCTCTAATCATGGTGCACCCAAACTTGGTCTCTAATTCATGAATCTCACCGTATCCAAAATATTGATCCACTCCTTAGTTAAGTCAGACCCACCATTTGCATAGACTGGATTCCTAATTGAGTCTCTGAGTCTCTCACCGTATCCAAAATATTGAGCCCAACTCATCCTCCAGCCCATAGCATCCAATGCCTAATAGACATGGTTGCATCTTTCCCGGTGCAACTGAGCCACTGTATCCAGTCGAGAACAATCAACCCCGGGAAGGGCCCGCACATCTACAATGGTGGAAGACCTCAGACTTAATCTTTTCTTAGGGAGAATTGATTAGGTCTCATTAAACTAGACTTGTCATAGTCATAACAATTATGACTAACCTAGTGGCATGGGTTAGCTCGGATTATTGACCACCTCAGATCAGAACTGTGTCAACAGATATGGCCAGGTAAGTGAGATCGGTGGAAGGAATATGCCATTAACTCGTACAAGAATGCATTCAGGTCGAGTAGCTTCCAATTAAAAATCAGTCGGTCGTATGTGCCAAACTTACCTTAGACACCAAATTGTTGAGTCAGAACCAATTGGGTTAGCCTACAATCCAGACTCTAACCTCTGAGCCTAATTAGGTCTTGCTTGATCGTGACTCGATCTTGACCCAGACTTAATCCTATTAGGCTGGTCAATTTAAGCATTGTTGATCCCATCTAACCAACTCTTGATTCGGTTTGATCAACCGCTTAGACCTAATTGAGCTACCCAAGCCCGAACCCAGTATTATGAATATGTCTTAGATCTAAAATTCTCAATTTTAGACCTAATTAATATTTCCATAATCTTAATTCTTAATTAAGTAGGGTTCATAAACAAAATATGCACAATAAATCCTAGGGTTTCAGGATCTAGGGTTTTGCAGAAAGTAAGTTTTGGATTTCTGATTAAGGACGAACGCAGCACCCCTACACATCATAAGAACACCCCATCGAATGGAAGGAGAGGGCCTTTAAACCCTTCTTCATTCTTATGACCGGACGGCCAAGAGGAACGCCTTAATCAGGAACATGCAATACTACAAAATAGTTTTAGATCTATATCATATATCTCATATACAAATTAGATCTAATCATGGCATATTTTGCATACATCTCATGTATCGAATCATGCATATTTTTAGATCTAAATTATCTCATAATAATCTAAAAAATTAGATTTAAATTGATCTAATCAAAATAAATTCTAATCTAGATAATTATGTAGAACTATTCTACAACTAGTCTAGACATGCATCAATCATATCTCATATGATGTTTAAAATTAAATAATTTTTATTTACTATTTTTTAGATGTTATTATAATAATTATAATATCAAAAAATAGTAAATAAATAGATCTAAAATATGATTTAATCAAATTAAATTAAAACATGCAAGACTATTCTATAGAACTATTCTATTTTAGAACTAGTCATGCATATTTTCTAATCTTAGATCCAAATCATTTAATTTTAATTTTTTCTGATTTTCAGATCTGATCACATCTCATGTGACATCTAAAATCACTTATTTTTTAATTAAAATAAATTTAAAATTAGATCTAAATACTTTTAGAACCTTGGCTCTGATACCAGTTGAAGGAAAAAATCCTGATTTTCGGACCAGGTTCGTTCAGATCTGATCAGATCAAGAGATATATTTCAAAAAAAAAATTTTTCTTTGATCTAATCAGATCTGAGATATTTTAGATCTGATTCTTATTATTTTAATAATTAAAATAAAATTTAGATAAATTAAATCAAATTTAATTTACCTTGATTGGGTAATCCTATTACCCATTGATGATCCTGTAAGCAGCGGAAGGTTCTGGATCTAGCCACGCAAGTGCCTGGCCTCTACCGATATCCACTCAGGCTGGATCTAGAGATCCTCTTCTTCTCTATCACATCTCCAAAAATTAGATCTGGATCTGATCTGGAGGATCTTCAAAACTCCTTTTGAAGATCAGCAGTTGTCCTTTGCAGCAGCGCAGCCTTCTTAGCTTTTGTCGCCTTTCTCTTGATCTGGATTGCACCAACCAAGTCCCAAACTCCTTTTGGACGTGGAGAGGAGAGGGAGAAGGATGGGTTTGGCATGGAGGAAGAGGAGAGAGGCAGCCTTGGGGCATGGAGAATTCAGATTGCAATCTTTGAGTTGGGCGCAGGGTCTTATTTATAGACTATGCTGTGATCCAACTCCTCTTCTTCCCAACCAATCACAACCCTTTGTGAAATCAGATCTAAATCTGATTGGTGGGAATAGAGTCCCCTGGATTCCTCCTTAGAGGGTGCCTAAGACCAGTCAAAGTTGGTTCTTAGGAGAACTCTAATTGGAATCCAAAAAGGAGATGGAGTCCCTGTCCAACAAGGGACTCCTGGGCGCCTCCAACTTGGGCACACGCCAAGGGTGGCGTGCGCCCTCCTCCTTGCCAGGTTCTGGTAGGGGGACAAGCCCCCACCAGCTCTCCAATAGGTGCATGACATGTGGTCAAAAGTCAAAGTGTCAATGGTCAACATTTGACCAGTCAAAGGTCAACTTTTGACCAAAGTCAAAGAACAAGAAATGGCAGGTGACCAAAAATGGCAGGTAATTGTCTTACAAAATAAGACAACCTTTTCTGACTTGGACAAGCTCCAGTCAGACCATAGTGAAGGCCTCTGATTGAGCACAAACTCCTTTGGCTCAGTCAGGACAACTTATTTATGATAGTAAAAGAAGAACGTTAGGTTCAATCGAGTGCTAGCACGATTTTCTTGAACCTAATTGAATCTCATTCAGATCAATTGAACTGGATTCAGTTCAATTGATGATCACCAGATTCAAACCCTTGTTTGTGTGACCCTAGTTAGGTTCAGTTCTGTATGGTAATGGGATATGTCATGATCTCTATCATCGACATCATCGAAACTCCTTTCGATGGATCAGAACTCTTCTGATTCGAACAGCTAGAATGATCGATCATCTAAATCATTCTAATTGCTCCCAAAATCCACCAGTGACACCTAGCAGTATATGGTGGCAACCCATCAGAGCTGAATGCGAACCTCTTGGTGCAGCTACCTGTGTGATTAAGTTCTTCTATCTTGAGCCCCGATCAGATTAGGGTTTAGGTGAACTCGTCAAACCCTAGTCTATGTCATATGATGTAATCATTCGATTCAAGTCCGATGTGAAAAGCTAAATAGAAACTCTTTCTATTATTTCACTCTGCCATAGCCATGGGCTTCTGGACTTGATTCTCATGATCATCATAGGGCTGCTCCTCTACCACCGAGGTAGATAGATTCCATCTTGATGCTATCCTGTTCCTACAATGAACATGCTATAGCCAACATACACCTCAGGGTTCCATATGGCTAGGAGACCGAGTAATGGTGTAGTCAAACTATAACACCCTCAAGGTGAACCTGTCGATGCATCTCAGGTCAATTCTAGCTTCTAGGGCACATATATCTAACACTGAGAGCCTCAAGAGCAAGTATAAAAGATTTCTAATCCTTTGGAGATAGTCCCATAATTTTTGGATGCATATTTTTGGGAGAAAATCTAGTTTAAAGCAAAAGGATCGATCCCTAAATCTACCCCTATTGAAACAGACTGTTTAGCATGCTATTTCTGTGCCAAGGGTCGACCTTTGTTATTCTAAAGGCCAAAAATATAGAATAGTCAATTTTTTGAATTCTATCTTAGAAGTTGACCTCGGGGTCAACCCCTGTGCCAGAGGTCGACACATGAGTCGGCCCCTATGATGGAAATTTTCTACAATGGCTAGTTTTATCCAATTTTGGCTACTTTTAATGATTTCTTTAAGATCTCCAACAGCTACAAATCTTATCTAGGATTCTCTCCTCCATCCATTGAAGATTTAGAAGACTATAAAAAGGAAAAAACATAAAAGATTTTATGAATTCAATTCAGTCCTAAGCAAAAAGTCATCTTCAAGCAAAGAAGCTTTCGTTTCAAGTTCACCAACCTCTCAAGAGCTCATTCAAGTCTCCAACAATCTTGAGAAAAATCAGAAAAGCTTCCTCTATTATTATGAAAAGCATTCTTAAAATTTTATTTTCTCATTAAGGGAGCTAAATTTATATTTGATTGTCATTAACTTTTATACTCTACTTTATTATTTTGTTTCAAGTTTTGGGAGGGTTCCAAAACTTGGGAAGGTTGATCCGAGCCTTAAATCGGAGTGTGTAGGATTGGCTTATACCCGAGTAACAAGTGTGCTAGCTTGGGATAGCTAGGGTCGGAGGTACTGACGTTGTATTCTAATTGAATATGTTTAGTGATTTTGAATTTCCAAGTAGGAGCTTGGAGAGTGGATGTAGGCGCAAGAAAGCACCGAACCACTATAAATCTTGCTTGTTTATGATGTGCTTGCTATCTTTCTTTTCTTAGTTTGTTAAATTCTTCTTTTCAAATCTTTTATATTTTTATCTAACATAAATTGCTTCGCACACACTACTTGCATCATCATTCAATCTTGATAACTTTAAATTAGCATTAAAATTTTAAAAATCCAATTCACCCCTTGCCATCTTGGATTGTATAGCTGGGCAACAAGTGGTATCAAAGCTCGATGCTCTAGCCCTACTTTAATTTAACCATCAAAGAGCCAATGATCTATTGCAACCCAAGTTAGTATTTCTCTAGCTAAGGGGCAGTCCACAAACCGACCTCCACTTTTTAATGGATCAAATTATACCTATTGGAAAGCTCAAATGAGAATATTCATACAAGCACTTGACTATGATATATAAAGTTTCATAGTTAATAGTCCACACACACCCACTAAGATAATTGATGGTGTGGAATCAATCAAACCCAAAAAGGAATGGGATGAGGTTGATAAGAAAATGGCTCAACTCAATGCAAGAGCCATGAATATTTTATATTGTCCTTTAGACGCTAATGAATTTAATCACATTTCAACATGCATGTTGGCTAAGAAAATATGGGATAGGTTAGAAGTAACTCATGAAGGCACTAATCAAGTTAAGAAGTCAAAAATTAACATGCTTGTGCACAAATATGAACTTTTCAAAATGAAACATGATGAGTCAATAACTAAAATGTTTACTAAATTTACAGACATTATAAATAATCTTAAAAGTCTTGGCAAGTCTTATTCTAATACTGATCTTATGAGGAAGATTCATAGATCTTTGCCAAGGACATGGGAGGCCAAAGTGACTACAATCCAATAAGCCAAAGATCTGAATGTTTTATCCTTGGAGGAGCTTCTAGGATCACTAATGATGCACGAGCTAAGCATGAAATAACGTCAAGAAAAAAATATCAAGAAAAAAGATAATAGCCCTTAAATCCACCACTCAACACGATGAGGAATCCGATGAAATGGAAAATGAAGAACAAGATGAAGAAATAGCCCTCATCACAAAAAAGTTCAAGAGATTTTTGAAGAAAAAATAAGGGATGAGGAAGATGCTACCTACCAAAGGGGAGCATAGTAAGGAAAAGGTTAGGGAGCAGTTTCTTATTTGCTATGAACGTAAGAAGTCGAGATACTTTAGGTCTGAATATTCTCAACTTAAAAAGATTCTCAAGATATATAAGAAAAAGGCTATGGTGGTAACATGGAGTGACAGTGACGACTCAAGCTCCAAAGAGGAAGAAGCTCATGAATAAGCCAACCTGTGTCTTATGGCACATGAAAATGAGGTAAATACTGAAATCTCAAATAAATTTACATTCGAAGAAGTTTAAGAAGCCTTCTATGATTTAGTAGATGATTTAAAAAAATTAGGAGCTAAAAACAAAGATCTAAAATTTAAGAATCAAGTCTTGCTAAAAGAAAATGAAATTATCCTAAGTGAAAAACTAGTCTTAACTTAAGAGAACCTAAATTTAAAAAATGAAATTGACAAGCTAAAATCGATAGTTGAAAATTTTACTTTAAGTTTAAATAAACTTCATATGATTCTTGAAAATCAAAAGGCCATTTATGATAATGCTAGTCTAGGCTATAACCCCCTAAGAAAACAAAAATTTTTGAGAAATATTTTTCTAGATTCACAAAGCAACAAATTTTCAAATATTTCTTGCTTCAAATATGGTAAACTAGGACACAAATCTTATATATGTTTCTCTAACAATTTAAATATAAAAAAAATATGAATTCCAAAAGGAACCATTGTGACTAACCTTAAAGGACCCAAGAAAATTTGGGTACCTAGAGTGAGGACTTGATTTTGCATGTAGGTGTGTCTTGCATCCAAAGAAGAAAATCAAAGATGGTATCTTGATAGAGGATGCTCAAGATACATGATCGATGATGAGTCCTAATTCATCACGTTTGATGCTAAAAGTGGAGGAATGGTCACCTTTAGAGATAATGGCAAAGGAAAGATTATCAGTATAGGTAAAATTGGTATCACTCCCTCGAAGTATATTGAAAATATTTTATTAGTAGATGGTTTGAAACACAATCTCTTAAGCATTAGTCAACTTCGTGACAGAGTTTACGAAGTTATTTTTGAATCTTCATTATGCATTATAACTAGTCCCTATGATGATGGCATTAAGTTTGTTGGACATAGACATGGTAATGTTTATATGATAGATTTGATTGATCTTTCTATGATAAACATGCAATGTCTAGTAGCTATGAATACTAAAATTAATGAGACTAGTTGGCTTTGGCACCGTAGGCTTGCACACATTAGTGTGCATTCACTTTCAAAGCTTATCAAAAAGGAATTAGTTACCGATTTACCAAAATTAAACTTTGAAAAAGATAAACTTTGTGATGCATGCCAACTAAGTAAATAAACTAGAGTTTCATTCAAATCTAAGAACATTGTTTCAACTTCTAGGCCATTAGAACTATTGCACATGGATTTATTTGGCCCTATAAGAATAACAAACTTAGGTGGAAAATATTATGATTTTGTAATTATTGATGACTACTCACGTTTTACATGGATTTTCTTTTTGGCACACAAAGATGAAACTTTTCATGTTTTTTCAAAGTTTTACCAAAAAGTTACAAATGAAAAAGGATTTTCAATTCAAAGCATTCAAAGTGATCATGGAACCAAATTTGAAAATCAAGATTTTAAAAAATTTTGTGATGAAAAAGGAATAGGCCATAATTTTTTCAGCACCTAGGACACCCCAACAGAATAGGATGGTAGAAAAAAAATAGGACTCTAGAAGAAATGGCCCGTACCATACTATATGAAAGCAACCTCCCAAGATACTTTCGGATGGAAGCAATTAATACGGCATGTTACATCTTAAACTGTGTCCTAATTAGACCAATTTTAAAGAAAACATCTTATGAGCTTTGGAAAGGAAGAAAACCTAACATTGCATATTTTCATATTTTTGGTTGTCGATATTTTATTTTGAACAATGGTAAAGAAAAACTTAGTAAATTTGATGCAAAATCCGATGAAGCTATTTTTCTTGGCTATTCCTCCTCTAGTAAAATTTTTAGAGTTTTTAACAAAAGAACTTTAGTAGTAGAGGAGTTAATACTGTAAGAAAAACCCTATCTTCCATCGCAGGATCATGCAGATCTAATCAATTTTGAGATAGATTTTTCTAAAAAATTCCTAAATAGTTTGATCAGATCTAATAGTTCTTTGATTTGATCATGGTGATCTGATATTAAAAATTAAAACATAAATTAAATCAGATTTAATTTCATATCTTGTTTGGGTCATCCGATTATCCTACGATGATCCTGATGATTTCTAAGGTTCTGCAAGGAGCCATGCACATGCCTAACCTCTACCGATATCCACTTGAGAAAGATCTAGATGTCTTCTCCTCATAAATCTTTCATCCAAAGATCATATCTAAATTTGATCCGAAAGTCCTTAAAAATGTTTCTAAAGGTAGCATGTCCGTCTCATGAACACCATCGCATAGATGCTTAACTCTTCACAAATTTGATTGAATCTTCTTTTCAGATTTATGTCTAACTTTTTAGGCATGTAGAAGAGAGGGAGAGAGAGAAGATAGAGGGGGTGTGGAATGAAGGAGAATCCTGATTTTCTGGACTAGGTTTATTTAGATCTAATCGGATCAAGAGATATATTTCAAAAATTTTTTTCTTTGATCCAGATCAGATTTAAGATGTTTCAGATCTGATCTTTATTATTTTAATAATTAAAATAAATTTAGATAAATTAAATTAAATTAAATTTACCTTAACGTAGGGTAATCCTATTATTCGTTGATGATCCTATAAGCAGCGGAAGGTTCTAGATCTAGCCACGCAAGTGCCTGGCCTCTATCGGTATCCACTTGGGCTGGATCTGGAGATCCTCTTCCTCTCTATCATGTCTCCAAAAATTAGATCTGAATCTGATTTGGAGGATCTTCAAAATATCTTTCGAAGATCAGCAGTTGTCCTTTGCAGCAACATAGCCTTCTAGCATTCTGTCGCCTTTCACTTGTCTGGATTGTGCCAACTTGGATCCCAAACCACTTTGGGCATGGAGAGGAGAGGGAGAAGATGGGCTTGGCGTGGAGGAGGAGGAGAGAACTAGCCTTGGGGCACGAAGAATTCTCAGATGCTTTTTGAGTTGGGCGTAGGGTCTTATTTAAAGACTATGCATGATTCAACTCCTCTTCTTCCCAACCAATCACAACCCTTTGTGAAATCAGATCTAAATCTGATTGGTGGGAATAGTGTCCCTTGGATTCCTTCTTAGATGGTGCCTAATGTTAGATATATG
>QRFJ01006469.1:0-32363 GCA_006176705.1 Cocos nucifera | reverse complement strand
CATGTGGTAATTCATGATGAATTGCCCATATGCATCAGTCAAGGATTGCAGAATAATATCGTTCTGCAAATCCAAGTCCAACTTCACACCGAGCTTCTCAAGCTCTTCCATGTCCTTGATCATTGTCAGACAGTGATCTTGGACTGACTGCCCATCACGCATCTTAGCCTTAAAAAGTCATTTTGTGACTTGATATTTGGCTGCGTGACTCTGTTCACCAAACATCTCCTGTAGGTGAGCCAACATTTGGCGAGCAGTCCCGATATCTTCATGTTGGCGCTGGAGCTCATCAGACATCGAGCCCAACATGTAGTATCTGGCCTTATTGTCTTCGTCAATCCATTTTTCCAGAGACGCTCTCTGTTCAGTGGATGGATGAGCTGGTAAGGTGGAAGGGTCCTGGTCCAAAATATGTGTTAACTTCTCTGAACCCAAAACAATTTTATAGTTCTTGAGCCAATCTTTATAATTGGGTCCAGTCAGTCTATGTGTGTCTAGGATACGTGCCAGTGGGTTGGACGCAGACATTTTCCTGTAAAGAGTCAAAGATTCTAGTTAGATACTATAATTTTGACTTGACCAATTTGTTTAGGGATTTTATTTTTTAACAAATTAGCTTCCACTATTTTCTCGGATCCCTACACTCCCTTTGTAGAGATGCGAAAATCTCCACGATTGATGATTTCTAGTGGGTGGTGCGGTCTCACCAACTGACTCATCACCTCACCTAACAGTTATTGGTGATGGGTTAGCCAATGAGTGAGCAACTCTTGTTCAATGATTCTCTAATCATGGTGCACCCAAACTTGGTCTCTAATTCATGAATCTCACCGTATCCGGAATATTGATCCACTCCTTAGTTAAGTCAGACCCACCATTTGCATAGACTGGGTTCCTAATTGGGTCTCTCACCGTATCCGGAATATTGAGCCCAACTCATCCTCCAGCCCATAGCATCCAATGCCTAATAGACATGGTTGCGTCTTCCCGGTGCAACTGAGCCACTGTATCTAGCCGAGAACAATCAACCCCGGGAAGGGCCCGCACGTCTACAATGGTGGAAGACCTCGGACTTAATCT
This sequence comes from Cocos nucifera, assembly GCA_006176705.1. Lineage (NCBI taxonomy): Eukaryota > Viridiplantae > Streptophyta > Magnoliopsida > Arecales > Arecaceae > Cocos > Cocos nucifera. The sequence continues at coordinate 31,283 of QRFJ01006469.1, read as the reverse complement.
TTTCTTAGGGAGAATTGATTCAGGTCTCATTAAACTAGACTTGGCTTAGTCATAACAATTATGACTAACCTAGTGGCATGGGTCAGCTCAGATTATTGACCACCTCAGATCAGAACTGTGTCAACAGATATGGCCAGGTAAGTGAGACCGGTGGAAGGAATATGCCGTTAACTCGCACAAGAACGCATTCAGGTCGAGTAGCTTCCAATTAAAAACCAGTCGGTCGTCTGTGCCAAACTTACCTTAGACACCAAATTGTTGAGTCAGAACCAATTGGGTTAGCCTACAATCCAGACTCTAACCTCTGAGCCTAATTAGGTCTTGCTTGATCATGACTCGATCTTGACCCAGACTTAATCCTATTAGGCTGGTCAATTTAAGCATTGTTGATCCCATCTAACCAACTCTTGATTCGGTTTGATCAACCGCTTAGACCTAATTGAGCTACCCAAGCCCGAACCCAGTATTATGAATATGTCTTAGATCTGAAATTCTCAATTTTAGACCTAATTAATATTCCATAAACTTAATTCTTAATTAAGTTGGGTTCATAAACAAAATATGCACAATAAATCCTAGGGTTTCAGGATCTAGGGTTTTGCAGAAAGTAAGTTTTGGGTTTCTGATTAAGGACGAACACGCAGCACCCCTACACGTCATAAGAACACCCCATCGAATGGGAAGAGAGGGCCTTCAAACCCTTCTTCGTTCTTATGACCGGACGGCCAAGAGGAACGCCTTAATCAGGAACATGTAAATCTACAAAACAGTTATAAATCTATATCATATATCTCATATACAAATTTAGATCTAATCAAGGCATATTTTGCATACATCTCATGTATAATCATGCATGTTTTCAGATCTAAAATTATCTCATAATAATCTGAAAAATTAGATTTAAATTGATCTAATCAAAATAAATTCTAATCTAGACAATTATATAGAACTATTCTACAATTAGTCTAGTCATGCATCTATCATATCTCATATGATATTTAAAATTAAATAATTTTTATTTGCTGTTTATCAGATGTTATTATAACACTTATAATATCAGAAATAGTAAATAAGAAGATCTAAAATATGATTTAATCAGATTAAATCAAAGACATCAAAACATTCTATAGAACTATCATTCTAGAACTAGTCATGCATCTTCATGTTCTTAATCCAAATCATTTAATTTTAATTTTTTGATTTCAGATCTGATCACATCTCAGACATTGAAACACTTATTTTTAAAAAATAAAATTAAAATCAGATCTAAAAATCAGAACCATGGCTTGATACCAGTTGAAGGGAAATCCTGATTTCCCTGACCAGGTTCGTTCAGATCTGATTAGATCAAGAGATATATTTCAAAAATTTTTTCTCTTGATCTGTAATCAGATCTTGATATGCTTCAGATCTGATTCTTATTATTTTAATAAATAAAATAAAATAAGATAAATTAAATCAAATTCAATTTATTGAAGGGAAATCCTGATTTCCCGAGGGTAATCCTATTACCCTGTAGATGATCCTGATTGCAGCGGAAGGTTCTGGATCTTAGCCACGCAAGCGCCTGGCCTCTACCGGTATCCACTCAGGTTGGATCTGGAGATCCTCTTCTTCTCTATCACACCTCCAAAAATTAGATCTGGATCTGATCTGGAGGATCTTCAAAACTCCTTTTGAAGATCTGCAGTCGTCCTTTTGCAGCAGCGCAGCCTTCTTGCTTTTGATCGCCTTTCCTTGATCTGAAATCGCACCAATCCAAATCCAAAACACTTTTGGGCGTGGAGAGCAAGGGGAGAAGAGAGTATGGCGTGGAGAAGGAGGGGAGAGGCAGCCTTGGGGCGTGGGAAGATCTGCTATTTGAATTATTAGGATTAGGGTTGGGCGCAGGGTCTTATTTATAGACTAAGCTTGTGATCCAACTCCTCTTCCTCTCCAACCAATCACAACCCTTTGTGAAATCAGATCTAAATCTGATTGGTGGGATTAGAGTCCCCTGGATTCCTCCTTAGAGGGTGCCTAAGGACCAGTCAAACTGGATTCTTAGTAAGAACTCTCATTGGAATCCTAAAGGGAGATGGAGTCCTTGTCCAACAAGGACTCCTAGGTCGCCTCCTTACTTGGGCTCACGCCACCCTTGGCGTGCGCCCTTCTCCTTGCCAGGTTCTGGCAGGGGGACAAGCCCCCACCAGCTCTCCAATAGGTGCATGACATGTGGTCAAAAGTCAAAGGGTGAATGGTCAACGTTTGACCAGTCAAAGGTAGACTTTTGACCAAAGTCAAAGAACAAGAAATGGCAGGTGACCAAAAATGGCAGGTAATGTCTTACAAATAAGACAACCTATTCTGACTTGGACAACCTCCAGTCAGACCATATGAAGGCCTCTGATTGAGCACAAACTCCTTTGGCTCAGTCAGGACAACTTATTTATGATAGTAAAAGAAAGAACGTTAGGTTCAATCGAGTGCTAGCACGATTTCCTTGAACCTAATTGAATCTCATTCAGATCAATTGAACTAGATCAGTTCAATTGATGATCACCAGATTCAAACCCTTGTTTGTGTGACCCAGTTAGGTTCAGTTCTGTATGGTAATGGGATATGTCATGATCTCTATCATAGACATCATCGAAACTCCTTTCGATGGATCAGAACTCTTCTGATTCGAACAGCTAGAATGATCGATCATCTAAATCATTCTAATTGCTCCCAAAATCCACCAGTGACACCTAGCAGTATATGGTGGCAACCCATCAGAGCTGAATGCGAACCTCTTGGTGCAGCTACCTGTGTGATTAAGTTCTTCTATCTTGAGCCCCGATCAGATTAGGGTTAAGGTGAACTCGTCAAACCCTAGTCTCTGTCATATGATGTAATCATTCGATTCGAGTCCAATGTGAAAATCTAAATAGAAACTCTTTCTATTATTTCACTCTGCCATGGCCATGGGCTTCAGGACTTGATTCTCATGATCATCATAGGGCTACTCCTCTACCACCGAGGTAGATAGATCCCATCTTGATGCAATCCAGTTCCTACAATGAACATGTCACAGCCAACATACACCTCAGGGTTCCATATGGCTAGGAGACCGAGTAATGGTGTAGTCAAACTATAACACCCTCAAGGTGAACTGCCGATGCATCTCAGGTCAAAGAACCAGACACACTACTGCAGCATCGAGTCAGTCATTGACGAGAAGGTAGACTCCCTAATGACTACTCGAGGTGGTCACGCTCAGTGCCCTCGTTCTCTAACGAGTACCTGTACTCTCGCTCCGGTGTCTCCACACCGTAGACTCAAGACTCATCTACTAAAGAGAAGCGATCGTACACCAACCTTCCGGATCAATCACCATCCTCGTGATGATCCTATGGTCGGGAGCTGTTTATGAGTTAATAATGATTATTCATGTCTTAAATTTTCAACTCTTGAAAATATGAATTATCATTACCATTAACTCAAAGGATGTATCACAGACACTAAATACACATGTGTGATAGAAAATAACCCATTTCATTAATTATAGTCAAAATTACAATTTTGCCCCTAGAAGTGTATTACAAGTGTCAGCCAATTCTGGCTTCTAGGGCACATATATCTAACAATCTCACATAGCATGGCATACATGAGGCTCCCTATTGCAGAAGCATAAGGGATCTTGCTCATGCGTTCTATTTCCTCAGGTGTGCTGGGGCACATCTTCTTGGAAACAGATGAATACCATGTCTGACAGGGTATTAATCCCCTCTTAGAGTTTTCCATACTAAACCTCTTTAGTACTTCCTCTATGTACATCTTCTATGAAAGTCCTAGCATCCTATTCGGTCTATCCCTATAGACCTTAATTCCTAGAATAAAGGATGCTTCACCTAGGTCTTTCATGGAGAATTCCTTAGACAACCACATCTTGACTGATGTCAACATGGGAATATCATTCCCAATAAGGAGGATGTCATCCACGTACAATACGAGGAAGACAACAGCGCTCCCACTGACCCTTTTGAAAACACATGGTTCCTCTTCATTTTTGATGAAACCAAACTTTTTGATCACATCATTGAAACGAGTGTTCCAGCTCCGAGATGCTTGCTTAAGTCCATATATGGACCTTTGCAGCTTGCAAACCTTGTGATCAGTATCACTGGATGTGAAACCTAGCGGCTGTTCCATATAGATATCTTCCTCAAGATATCCATTTAGGAATGCCGTTTTCACATCCATTTGCCATATTTCATAATCGAAATAGGCTGCAACAGCAAGCAATGTGCGGATGGATTTTAGCATAGCTACCGGGAAAAGGTATCCTGATAGTCAATGCCTTCGCGTTGACTATAACCTTTTGCCACCAGTCTAGCCTTGAATGTCTCCACATTCCCATCTGCACCAATCTTTCTCTTGAAGATCCATTTACACCCAATAGGTACTATACCTTCTGGTGGATCTACCAAGGTCCAGACTTGGTTTGAGTGCATCGAGTCAATTTCTGACTTCATTGCCTCAAGCCATTTCTCGGAGTCGATATCTGATATCGCCTCGTTGTAGGTTTTGGGATCATCACCATGAGCACCATTACCTATGAGGAACATTTCCTCTACTATCCTCTGAAATAATACCTAAGTATCTTTCAGGGGACGGGAAAACTCTTTCCGATCTACGAGGTGGAGGAGGTAGTGTTCTTATTGGCTCAACCTGATTTGGTTCCACTTGGTCCTTAGCTCTTTCTGCTTGTGAGACTTTCTCATCAAGCTTAATCTGCTTTCCAATGCCACTATCTTGAATAAACTATTTTTCAAGAAATATGGCATGTCGACTCACAATCACATTGTGGTCTTCTGGAATGTAGAAATAGTATCCTAATGACTCTTTAGGATATCCTATGAATCGAGCTCTAAAGGACCTAAACTCTAACTTGTCCGCTTGTTGTCTTTTGACATAAGCCGGACAACCCCAAATTCTGAGATGACTCAGACTTGGTTTCTTACCATGCCATATCTCATACGGTGTGGTAGGAACGGTTTTAGAGGGAACCCTATTCAGTAAATAGATTGAAGTTAATAATGAATGTCCCCAAAGAAAATCTGGAAGGTCTGTGAAGCTCATCATGGATCGAACCATATCCAATAGAGTCCGATTTCTCCGTTCTGAAACCCCGTTGAGTTGAGGTGTTCCTGGTGGAGTCCATTGAGAGACTATGCCATTTTCCTTAAGATAGTCTAGGAATTCCCGGCTAAGGTATTCACCTCCTCGATCTGATCGAAGAACCTTAATGGGTTTTTCCAGTTTGTTTTTCTACTTCATGTCTGAATTCTTTGAACTTTTCAAAAGGCTTCAGACTTGTGTCTCATAAGATACACATACCCATACCTAGACAGATCATCGGTAAAGGTAATGAAGTAGACAAAATTGCCTCTAGCCGGCACATCGAATGGGCCGCACACATCAGTATGTACTAGGGCAAGGAGATCTGTGGCCCTCTCCCCATGTCCAACAAAAGGGAGTTTAGTCATTTTGCCTTGAAGACAAGATTCACAAGTTGGATATGACTCAAAAGTCAATGGACTCAATAGCCCATTTTTCTCCAATTTGTTAATCCTATCTTCTGCTATATGACCTAATCTCAGGTGCCATAGATATCTGTCGTTTGGACTATCCCTAGGTCGTTTGGCATTCACGTTTTGCTCGATAGTTAAAACAGGTACATCAATATGCAACTGATAAAGACCATTAACAAGGAAACCATTTGCAATTTTATTTCTTTCATAAAGAATGTTACAATGGTCCTTAAAGAAGGTGATCACATAACCTTCTTGTGCTAAGCATGAAACAGAAATCAAATTCCTGCTAGCTGCAGGCACATAATAACAGTCTTTTAAAACTAAGTCTAAACCAGATGGTAATCGAAGAGGGTATGTTCCCACGGCTACTGCAGCAACTCTTGCTCCATTACCGACGCGTAGGATCATGTCTCCATCCCTCAGCCTCCTGCTATCCTCAAGACCCTGCATAGAAGTGCACAGATGAGCACTAGAACCAGAGTCAAGCACCCAACTGGATGCAGAAGAAACCGTAAGGTTAGACTCAATAACGAGCATACCTCCAGAAGGACCTTCCTTCTTGTTCTTTAGGGTGGCCAGGTAAGTAGGGCAGTTCCGCTTCCAATGGCCGTCGCTGTTGCAATGGAAACACTTTCCTTTGCCATCGGCCTTTTCTTCGGTTCTGCCTTCTTCTTCTTTGATCCTTCTACCTTTTGCTTTTTCACAGACTTCTTTTTCTTTCCATAAGACTTTCTTTTGGAAGAAGTCCGTTCCATAGCAAGAACTGAGCCTTTAGAACCTTTCATAGAAAGCTCAGCGGTAACCAGCATATTCATCAACTCGGCCAAGGAATTTTGAAGTTTATGCATGTGGTAATTCATGATGAATTGCCCATATGCATCAGTCAAGGATTGCAGAATAATATCGTTCTGCAAATCCAAGTCCAACTTCACACCGAGCTTCTCAAGCTCTTCCATGTCCTTGATCATTGTCAGACAGTGATCTTGGACTGACTGCCCATCTTAGCCTTAAAAAGTCATTTCGTGACTTGATATTTGGCTGCGCGACTCTGTTCACCAAACATCTCCTGCAGGTGAGCCAACATTTGGCGAGCAGTCCCGATATCTTCATGTTGGCGCTGGAGCTCATCAGACATCGAGCCCAACATGTAGTATCTGGCCTTATTGTCTTCGTCAATCCATTTTTCCAGAGATGCTCTCTGTTCAGTGGATGGACGAGCTGGTAAGGTGGGAGGGTCCTGGTCCAAAACATGTATTAACTTCTCTGAACCCAAAACAATTTTGTAGTTCCTGAGCCAATCTTTATAATTGGGTCCAGTCAGTCTATGTGTGTCTAGGATACGTGCCAGTGGGTTGGACGCAGACATTTTCCTGTAGAGAGTCAAAGATTCTAGTTAGATACTGTAATTTTGACTTGACCAATTTATTTAGGGATTTTATTTTTAAACAAATTAGCTCCCACTATTTTCTCGGATCCCTACACTCCCTCTGTAGAGATGCGAAAATCTCCGCGATTGATGATTTCTAGTGGGTGGTGCGGTCTCACCAACTGACTCATCACCTCACCTAACAGTTATTGGTGATGGGTTAGCCAATGAGTGAACAACTCTTGTTCAATGATTCTCTAATCATGGTGCACCCAAACTTGGTCTCTAATTCATGAATCTCACCGTATCCGGAATATTGATCCACTCCTTAGTTAAGTCAGACCCACCATTTGCATAGACTGGGTTCCTAATTGGGTCTCTCACCGTATCCGGAATATTGAGCCCAACTCATCCTCCAGCCCATAGCATCCAATGCCTAATAGACATGGTTGCGTCTTCCCGGTGCAACTGAGCCACTGTATCCAGTCGAGAACAATCAACCCCGGGAAGGGCCCGCATGTCTACAATGGTGGAAGACCTCGGACTTAATCTTTTCTTAGGGAGAATTGATTCAGGTCTCATTAAACTAGACTTGGCTTAGTCATAACAATTATGACTAACCTAGTGGCATGGGTCAGCTCGGATTATTGACCACCTCAGATCAGAACTGTGTCAACAGATATGGCCAGGTAAGTGAGACCGGTGGAAGGAATATGCCGTTAACTCGCACAAGAACGCATTCAGGTCGAGTAGCTTCCAATTAAAAACCAGTCGGTCGTCTGTGCCAAACTTACCTTAGACACCAAATTGTTGAGTCAGAACCAATTGGGTTAGCCTACAATCCAGACTCTAACCTCTGAGCCTAATTAGGTCTTGCTTGATCGTGACTCGATCTTGACCCAGACTTAATCCTATTAGGCTGGTCAATTTAAGCATTGTTGATCCCATCTAACCAACTCTTGATTCGGTTTGATCAACCGCTTAGACCTAATTGAGCTACCCAAGCCCGAACCCAGTATTATGAATATGTCTTAGATCTGAAATTCTTCAATTTTAGACCTAATTAATATTCCATAAACTTAATTCTTAATTAAGTTGGGTTCATAAACAAAATATGCACAATAAATCCTAGGGTTTCAGGATCTAGGGTTTTGCAGAAAGTAAGTTTTGGGTTTCTGATTAAGGACGAACACGCAGCACCCCTACACGTCATAAGAACACCCCATCGAATGGGAAGAGAGGGCCTTTAAACCTTTCTTCGTTCTTATGACCGGACGGCCAAGAGGAACGCCTTAATCAGGAACATGTAAATCTACAAAACAGTTATAGATCTATATCATATATCTCATATACAAATTTAGATCTAATCAAGGCATATTTTGCATACATCTCATGTATCAAATCATGCATGTTTTCAGATCTAAATTATCACATAATAATCTGAAAAAATTAGATTTAAATTGATCTAATCAAAATAAATTCTAATCTAGACAATTATGTAGAACTATTCTACAATTAGTCTAGTCATGCATCTATCATATCTCATATGATATTTAAAATTAAATAATTTTTATTTGCTGTTTATCAGATGTTATTATAACACTTATAATATCAGAAAACAGTAAATAAGAAGATCTAAAATATGATTTAATCAAATTAAATCAAAGACATGCAAAACTATTCTATAGAACTATTCTATTCTAGAACTAGTCATGCATATCTTCATGTTCTTAGATCCAAATCATTTAATTTTAATTTTTATGATTTCAGATCTGATCATATCTCATGTGACATCTGAAATCACTTTATTTTCTAATTAAAATAAAATTAAAATCAGATCTAAACAATCTAGAACCATGGCTCTGATACCAGTTGAAGGGAAATCCTGATTTCCCAGTCCAGGTTCGTTCAGATCTGATTAGATCAAGAGATATATTTCAAAAATTTTTTCTTGATCTCAATCAGATCTTGATATATTTTAGATCTAATTCTTATTATTTTAATAAATAAAATAAAACAAGATAAATTAAATCAAATTCAATTTACCTGATTTGGGTAATCCTATTACCCTGTAGATGATCCTGATTGCAGCGGAAGGTTCTGGATCTTAGCCACGCAAGCGCCTGGCCTCTACCGGTATCCACTTGGGTTGGATCTGGAGATCCTCTTCTTCTCTATCACACCTCCAAAAATCAGATCTGGATCTGATCTGGAGGATCTTCAAAACTCTTTTGAAGATCTGCAGTCGTCCTTTTGCAGCAGCGCAGCCTTCTTGATTTTGATCGCCTTTCCTTGATCTGAATCGCACCAACCTAAATCCAAAATACTTTTGGACGTGGAGAGCAAGGGGAGAAGAGACTATGGCATGGAGAAGGAGGGGAGAGGCAGCCTTGGGGTGTGTCTAATAGCATTAGAATTAGGGTTGGGCGCAAGGTCTTATTTATAGACCTCTTGTGATCCAACTCCTCTTCCTCTCAACCAATCACAACCCTTTGTGAAATCAGATCTAAATCTGATTGGTTGGAATAGAGACCCCTGGATTCCTCCTTAGAGGGCACCTAAGACCAGTCAAACTGGATTCTTAGTAGAACTCTGATTGGAATCCAAAAGGGAGGTGGAGTCCTTGTCCAACAAGGACTCCTAGGCGCCTCCTACTTGGGCTCACGCCACCCTTGGCGTGCGCCCTTCTCCTTGCCAGGTTCTGGCAGGGGGACAGGCCCCCACCAGCTCTCCAATAGGTGCATGACATGTGGTCAAAAGTCAAAGGGTGAATGGTCAACGTTTGACCAGTCAAAGGTAGACTTTTGACCAAAGTCAAAGAATAAGAAATGGCAGGTGACCAAAAATTGGCAGGTAATGTCTTACAAATAAGACAACCTATTCTGACTTTGGACAACCTCCAGTCAGAACCATATGAAGGCCTCTGATTGAGCACAAACTCCTTTGGCTCAGTCAGGACAACTTATTTATGATAGTAAAAGAAGAACGTTAGGTTCAATCGAGTGCTAGCACGATTTCCTTGAACCTAATTGAATCTCATTCAGATCAATTGAACTAGATCAGTTCAATTGATGATCACCAGATTCAAACCCTTGTTTGTGTGACCCAGTTAGGTTCAGTTCTGTATGGTAATGGGATATGTCATGATCTCTATCATAGACATCATCGAAAACTCCTTTCGATGGATCAGAACTCTTCTGATTCGAACAGCTAGAATGATCGATCATCTAAATCATTCTAATTGCTCCCAAAATCCACCAGTGACACCTAGCAGTATATGGTGGCAACCCATCAGAGCTGAATGCGAACCTCTTGGTGCAGCTATCTGTGTGATTAAGTTCTTCTATCTTGAGCCCCGATCAGATTAGGGTTAAGGTGAACTCGTCAAACCCTAGTCTCTGTCATATGATGTAATCATTCGATTCGAGTCCAATGTGAAAATCTAAATAGAAACTCTTTCTATTATTTCACTCTGCCATGGCCATGGGCTTCAGGACTTGATTCTCATGATCATCATAGGGCTACTCCTCTACCACCGAGGTAGATAGATCCCATCTTGATGCAATCCAGTTCCTACAATGAACATGTCACAGCCAACATACACCTCAGGGTTCCATATGGCTAGGAGACCGAGTAATGGTGTAGTCAAACTATAACACCCTCAAGGTGAACTGCCGATGCATCTCAGGTCAAAGAACCAGACACACTACTGCAGCATCGAGTCAGTCATTGACGAGAAGGTAGACTTCCTAATGACTACTCGAGGTGGTCACGCTCAGTGCCCTCGTTCTCTAACGAGTACCTGTACTCTCGCTCCGGTGTCTCCACACCGTAGACTCAAGACTCATCTACTAAAGAGAAGCGATCGTACACCAACCTTCCGGATCAATCACCATCCTCGTGATGATCCTATGGTCGGGAGCTGTTTATGAGTTAATAATGATTATTCATGTCTTAAATTTTCAACTCTTGAAAATATGAATTATCATTACCATTAACTCAAAGGATGTATCACAGACACTAAATACACATGTGTGATAGAAAATAACCCATTTCATTAATTATAGTCAAAATTACAATTTTGCCCCTAAAAGTGTATTACAAGTGTCAGCCAATTCTGGCTTCTAGGGCACATATATCTAACAATAATCACTGTCATAGAGCTACGGTGATGGCCGTAGTAGCAGCGGTAAGATAACCGCTGCCATAGCCTATGATAGTGATTTTTTGGGCTATGACAGCGGTTACGAACCACTATCATAGCCCTTTTTTATAGTAGTATAATTGAATCTAATTTAATTAAACTTGATCTCAACCTGATTGCTCAATCAAATTGAGTCAATTAGCAATCCAATTGCTAATTGATCTTCCTGCAATACTTACATTAGATCAAACATCAATCGCATTGATTGTTTGACCTTAGAACGATTTTCAATCATCGATTAACCATCTGATCAAGTTACAACCTCTAATGTGTGCGCCCCATAGGTTTGAATCTAAGTCGATAGCATAGAAACTAATTTTTGTACCAATCAAAATAACCATTTGGCAATGGTTTTTGACATCGGGATAGGTTGAATGTATGCAAAGCAACATTCTTAGAACCCTAGCCCACGGTTACCATATAATTCATCTCTTTGATCAATAATGCTCAAAGTGACTTCGAGTATACTATCAACACTCATACAAGTCATCTCTATTGTATCTCAAAATTTTATAAATCGCAAGACTCCTCATGAGGATTACCCAGGCCTAGGTTTTGCTTAATTAAAACACAATAAGTCATTCTCTTCCTGATGTTAATTAGGACTGGTCAATCCCATCTTGACTCATACATCGACTTCATAAGTACTTGATTATACCCAAAAATCTTTCAAATCTATATTAGAAATACAGGCAGTCTAGTACTAAGGTACAGTGAGTAGCTTGCAAATCACCATGGTGATCTTAGGTCAGAGGAACACTTATATCCATAGTTTTAGCTAGCTACTCTTGACAGTAGAGTGCTATATTGATCACGTTCAGTGCATATGTACTCTTACATCTCATTTGGATGCCATACTAGTGTCTCTACACTACTTGGTTACGAGAACAACCAACACATATAGCATACAGCGACCTACACTCGATAACTTATCATCCTTGTTAATAACTTATCATTTGATCATGAATAGTTTAAGAACCATCTGATAAATTCTTCTTTATCAATTGATTGTAGTTCTAAGAACTTCATCATAATTTAGGAGTTCATTTAAGAAAGATAGAACTTTTATGATGAACCAGCCAACTAACTATTATTATTAGATAATTCATATACTGATTTTAATCATCTACCACTTAGATGATTGACTTTAGGACACAATTTTCAATAATTCTCACTTGGACTAAAGCCAATCAGAAAGACATCAAAATATCTTATCTTTCACTTGAGTTTGTAGAACTCCTTAGTTTCGAGGCCTTAGCAAATGGGTCGGTCAAGTTCTCCTTTTCCATTGATCTTTCAAAAATCGACGACACCATGATTTATCAAAGGTGATAGTGATGCAGAATATGTTGATCTTTTGGTTCTTTATCCTGAGCTAGCTCCAGTGCTATGATAGGACTGGACCATCGATGGAGGGTGCCACTTCCAACCTACTAATGAACCTCAGCAACTACATAGCTTATATGGCAGCATCACATACCACCATATACTCTACATCACTAACTGAATAGGCTACAGTATCCTGCTTGGAGTCTTTCCAGCAGATTGCTCCTGCAATTAGGGTATGATCTGATACTTTTCTTACTATCATCTTGATCTGACTGAAATCAAAACATCCACATGTTTTAAGTCAGCATTTTATATTTGAGTCATTGGATTTTAATATTTTTCCAATACTTAAGGATTGTCTATACAATCTTCTAGTGGTTCTCATTTGGATCAGACTGATATTTACTCACTATCATTAGTGAGTATACCATATCTGATTTTGATCATAGAAAAATTAGATGACCATCAAATCTTTTTTTCTTGCAATGCTGGAATGCCATTCTCAATTAAGAGAATTTCATCCACAGACAACACAAGGGATAACACTACAGAACATTTTGCCCACCTACAAATGTAGGATTTGTCTTTGTTCATAACAAAGATATACATTCAAAATTTATGTTCGAACTTTGAGATGATAGTCAGAAAGGCTTTATGGGTCCTTACCTTTCCATCTATGCTACTCTGATCCTTTTGAAAATCCATTCACACCTAATGAATTTTATTCCTTCAGGTGAATCAACTAGTGTCTATACACTATTGATTTTCATGGACTTCAATTTGATTTAATGGCTCTAAGCCACTTCTCAAAGTTAGACCACCGCATTGCATTTCTATAGGTAATTGGATCCTTGTTGTTCTGATCAAGCTCAATAGGATCACTGTTGCTAACCTAGATACCATAGTATTTATCTGGCTAACCCAGTACTCTATCGGATCTCCTTAAAGGTGCTACTTTAATAGGCTCCAGATTTGATCTGATCAAATTCAATTCTATAGGTTTACTAGATTATGTTGGTTCATTTTCAATCTATCAAATTTTTTCAAGTTCAACTTGATAGGCATCATTGTCACGTACAAAGGGATCTCAGAGCGAATCCCAACAACGTATGGCTCGGTCAGCTCTTCACAGGATAGAAGAGAACCGATCAACCTTCCTAGCATGGGAACCTAGTCTCTATGACTTAGGCCATGCCCAACAATAATAAGAACACAGCAGAATGCGACACAAGGAAACACCATGAAGAAGAAGAAGAAATAAGGAGAAGAGAACTTTTATTAAATAACCACTCTTTAATTTATAATAGAAGCTCTCCCGATCTCTCGATCTCTCACATATAGGAACAACCCTAGGTTACAAGTCCCTTATGAACTCAACTCTCTAAGTACAAGATAAGGATAAACTCAAAATCCTTATTCCCACAGAACTTTGTGCAGTCAGATAAAACTGCCAAGTTCGTGACTTAAATGAACTTGGATTGAAAGGAAACTTGATCCGTTGGATTCAAAACAAAAAATCCTTTCAGATAATTCCTTACCCACTTTGAATTGACTTCTATGGAGTTTCTAGAATATCACACAAAATCATGTGGGTAAACTGTATTCTGTTATGCCTCATTATACTAGCTTCATTGCTGACCAACGTACATCTTAAGACATGCGCTCCCAACCCTATTCTCTTGAGTACTCCTAGATCTTGTACATATTTTCCCAGATAATTTTAGGGCTCAGATTTGATCTCCAAGTTGTCCAAATCTTAAGAGAGTGTAGTTAGACCTCGAACCCATCCAGTGACTCGATCTGGTTTGCACCTTGACCCATGTCCGATCCAGCCTTGATTCGAGGAGCTGTGACACCCTCCCCCACCTAAGCTAAAGTTGCCCCCAACAAGGCTAGGTGGTACTTGTTGATGATGTCTTCAAACTATCATAGTTTGTCACCATACTCCCAACTCACTTCTGAGTCTGCTAGTCCTCTCCATTAGACTAAGTACTGCATCTGACTGCCCTTCTACCTGTCCGCCTTGATTTTAGAAACCTTCTTGGTGTAATGAACTCGTACGGCTACTGGAGCTCTTCCTGTCCTCTTTGAATGGGTTTAACAGAGACACGTGAAACACTGGATGTACTTTCAGCTTGGAAGGCAATGATAACTGGTACATGATCTCTCCAATTTGATGGGTGATGATTAAGGGGCCTTCATACCTCCTCATGTGTGCTTTGTAGTAGCCCAACTTCAATCTCATGTGATGGTAGAGTTTCACCAATACCTGATCACCAATCTGAAACTCAGCTGCACACCACTATATGTTAGCCCACTTCTTCATCCATTTGATCACCTTCAACAAGGAGACCTAAACCAAATCTGTATCCTCCTTTAGATCCCTCACAAACTTGTAGGTGGTTGGGCTACGTTCCACGTAGTCTACTATGGTACTCCATGGAGTGTATGGTTGTTGCCCTATTATCACCTCAAATGGTGATTTGTCAGTCGACTATGATCGCTACAAGTTGTAATTGAATTGGGCTTGGTCCAAGAGTCACACCCAATCCCGCTGGTTGGCATTCACATAGTGCCTTAAATACATCTCTAGTAATGCATTTGTTCATTCTACTTGGCCATCAGTCTGAGGGTGGAAAGTCATGGACATCTTCAGCTCCATTTCGAGTATCTGAAATAACTTGGTCTAGAATCTTCTCATGAAGCGAGCATCATGATCAGAAATAGTGCTCCACGGTATCCCTCAATATTTCACCACATATATGAAGAACGACCACGTCATGTCCTCTGCATGGCAAGTAGTAGGTGCTAGAATGAAGACACCATACTTCGAGAAGCAATCCAGCACTATCATGATGGAGCTATACCCTTCCACTGGAGGTAATCCGATGATGAAGTCCATAGAGACGCTCTCCAATGGATGCTTTGGTGTAAGTGATGGCTCTAACAACCCCCAAGGCCGCTGATGTTCAACCTTGTCTTATTGGCATACTAGACAAGTGCGAACATACCGCTCGATGTCATCTCGCATATTTGGCTAATAGTAGCTATGTTCTATGAGAGCTTGGGTCTGATGCACCTCCTGATGTCTTACCCACATAGAATCATGATGCTCTCGCAGCACCTCACGCCTTAGCCCTCCACCTGAAGGGACATAGACACGCCATCCCTATGTCAAAATCAGCCCACCTTCGATCCAGAAATGGCATGCTGTGCCATCCTTGATGAGTTCACCCATGGATCCTTCTCCATCTTGGTCTTGAACCTCTCCATTAAGTCACTTGCTGGTCCGGAAGAGGAAGAAACCGTAGCCAACTGCGCCTTTCTACTTAAGATGTCAGGAACCAAATTAGTTCAGCCTGGCTTATACTCGATGTGGAAATTGAATTCAGTGAGAAATTGCTACCGTCTTGCCTGCTTTGGGGTGAGCTTTGACTGAGTTTGGAAGTAGCTTGTGGCCATGTTGTCCGTGCACACCATAAACTTGGATTCGAGGAGGTAATGGCATCAGGTTCCAAGGCAATGCACACCCGCCATCATCTCTTTCTCATGAACCATATACATATGCTCGGTGTCGTTCAACTTTCGATTCTCGTAGGCCACTGGGTGTCTTTCCTATATGAGCACCCCCCTAATGGCAAAATATGATGCATCGGTATGAACTTCGAAAGAAATCGGAAGTTTGGTATCATGAGGATCAACTCCTCTATGACCGCCTGCTTGAGATGATCAAATGCCTCCTGACATTGATCCGACCACCACCATGGTTGACCCTTCTTCAACAAATCTATCAATGGAGCGCATAACTTCGAATATCCAGTGATGAACGTCCTATAATAATTTGCCAAACCAAGAAAAGAGCGTAAGTGTGTAACACATGTAGGTACCTTCCACTCGACTATGGTTGAAATCTTCGAGGGATCCATCATGAGCTTTCCATCCCCAATGATGTGCCCGAGGAACGACACCCTCCACTGTGCAAACATGCACTTCTCCCTCTTCACAATGAGCTGGTGTTGCCGTAGGGTGGAGAAGACTTGCCTCAAGTGTGCCACATGCTCGTCCAACATCTGGTTGTAGACAATAATATCATCCAAGTATACCACTATGAATTTATCGATAAAGTCATGGAGTACACATTGCATCAAAGCATAGAAGGTTATTGGAGCATTGGTGAGGCCGAAAGGCTTGACAAGGTACTCGAAGCTCCCATACCTGGTTACACATGCAGTCTTCATGATGTCCTCCTCCTCCATGCAAACTTGATAGTATCTGCTATGAAGATCCAACTTGGAAAACCATCATGCCTTACCAAGTTGATCAAACAAGTCATCAATCCATGGAATGGGGTACTTATTCTTCACCGTGAGTTTGTTGAGGGCCGTGTAGTCGAAGCAGAGTCTCAATGAACCATCATGCTTCTTTTGAAAATGTGCCGGTGCTCAATATGAACTCTTTAAAGGTCGGATGAACCCGCTATCCACCAACTCCGCTAGCTATCTCCTCAGATCCTGGAGTTCAGGTTGGGCCATCCTATTTGGTGTTTGAGCTGGTGGACGTGCTCCCTGCACCAAATCAATCTGGTGATCGATTTCTCTTCTTGGCAGCAATTGCTTGGGTAATTTGGGGAGCATCACATCCCCAAATTTAGTGAGAACACCCTCGATGGATGTTGGAATCTCTTCTTTCTCCAATAGGTCTTTCTCTTGAATGGACGTAATGTATGTTGAAAGTCCCCTTCTCATCCCCTTAGCAAGCTACATTATCGATAGGACTCGCTATGGAGTTCCTTTAACTCACTTCCCTTGAACAATGAAAGGTCCGCTCGAATTCAGGACCACCACCACATCTGAATCTGCCTTTACCATGGCATGTAGCTGGGTTAGCAAAGACATACTGATGACCACCTCATAGTCATCGATAGTGGCGACCACCGCTATCACCCGTCTGGTCCATGTACCAAATTGGATCTCAACATTCCTGGCTATTCTGCTTGTAGCTATCTCTACAGAGTTGACCGCCTTGAACGTTTGCTCATCACGTTCAATCTTTAGTTTGAGCTTCTTCACCATTGCTAAGTCCACGAAGAAGTCAGTGGCACCCATATCAATGAGTGCCTGGAAGGTGTGACCATTGATATTGATAGGTGCGTAGAGTAGGCCTCATGGCCCCTTATCCTTCATGGCATTGAGATTGACTGAACCCATCCTTTGGTCAATCTCTTGTTGCTCCTCCACCATCATAGATGCCATCTTGCCCCTCAATGGACAATCCTTCACCTTATGTGGTCTATTGCAAATATAGCATGAGATAGTGCTAGTACCTTGCACACCCCTTTGCCCTTCGCTTGAGAAGCCCCTCCACTTGAGGAGTCTGTATTCGACCCTTTTCCACCTCCCTTATGATCTGATTTCGCTCCCCCAACTTTGCCCTATTTGGATGCTTGGACTTTGGGAGCTGTGGGTTGATCTTGAACTTGATGAGAGCCTCCGCTTGAGCTATTGTCTCGTTCAAACTCTTGACTCCTCTTCGCTGCAACTCCATCTTGGCCCATGGTTTGAGCCTATAAAGGAAGGTGAAGAGAGAGTCCTCCTGGCTGAGGTCTGGTATCTCTAACAATAATTCATTGAACTCTCGCACATACTCACACACATCATCCTTTTGCATGAGCCACCGTAGTCATGCTCGAGCATCATCCTTAGCGAACTCGGAGAAGAATTACTTTCGAAGTTTAGTTTGGAACTATGCCCAAGTGGTGATTGGAACAACCCCTTGCTTCACATCGTCAGCCCGATGTCGCCACCAAAGCATCGCCACATCCCTCAAGAATATGGCCGTCGTGCTCACCTTCATGGCTTCACCCCTTACACTGGTAACCTGTAGGTATTGTTCCATGATGAAAAAAAAGTTATCTTCCTCCTTTGCGGATCACTGCCTACAGAACTCCTACGACTTGGGAACATCAAGCTTGTGTAGGGGATGCGTAGCCTCACTTGTGCCCTCCATTATCGAGGTAGAAGAGGACACATCCATGGTGATTTTTTTCTTTGAAAGGTCAACCACCTATAATTGGAGAGCTTTCACCATGGTCTCCAACTCCTTATTGCACTGCAGCACTTCTTCGTAGCACCACTCCATATCAAAGAAAATTTGATTAAGCTGAGCAGCGCTCTCACCTCGAAGGGTTGTGTCCTTACCCTCGAGGTCCTCCACTCACCCTTCTACCTCAGCTATTTACACCTCACACTTTTGTAGTCGATTGTCGATGGAGATAATCGAAGATGCAATCCATAGACCTTGCAAGAAATCATCAACTGGATGCGCTCCACCCATTATCGTGTTTCCTCCTGATGCAGGATTGGGATCCAAGGTCAAGGATTATGAATCCCCTATTTCCACCATGGATGCTAATGTAGAGATCATCTTCTTCATTTCTGGTATTGCTCTAATACCAACTATCTCATACGAAGGGATCTCAAAGTAAATTCCAACAACATGCGGCTCGATTAGCTCTTCATAGGGCAAAAGAGAACCGATCAAACTTCCTAGCATGGGAATATAGTTTTTATGACTTAGGCAACGCCCAACAATAATAAGAATACAGTAAAATGTGACACCAAAAAACACCATGAAGAAGAAGAAGAAATAAGAAGAAGAGAACTTTTATTAAATAACCACTCGCTGGTTTACAAAAGAAGCTCTCCCAGTCTCTCGATCTCTCATAGATACAAGAGGATCCTTAGATGATCTCTTTCTCTCCCTCTCTCTCTCTCTCTAACCTCTAATCCCATTCTTGAGTGTCCTTTTATATAGAAACAAACCTAGATTACAAGTTCTTCATGAACTTAACTCTCTAAGTACAAGATAAGGATAAACTCAGAATCCTCATTCCCATAGGACTCTGCGCAATCAGATAAAATTGCCAAGTTCGTTACCCAAACAAACTCAGATTGCAACGAAACTTATTTTGTTGGATTTGGAATGAAAAATATTTTAAGATAATGCCTTTCTCACTTCGAACCAACTTCTATGGAGTTCTCAGAATATTGCACAAAGTTGCATGGATAAACTACATTCTATTATGCCTCATTGCACTAGCTTCTTTGGTGACCAACGTACATCTCAAGACATGTGCCACCAACTCCATTCTCTTAAGTATTCCTTGTAAATCTTGTACACATTTTCTTAGATAATTCTAGGGCTCAGATTTGGTCTCGAAGTTGCCCAAACCTCAAGAGAGTATAGTCAGATCTTGAACCCATCCAGTAACCTGATTTAGTTTGCACCTTGACCCGTGTCCGATCCAGCCCCGATTCAAGGAGCTGTGGCATCAGTTTCTTCTCTAAGGACCTTCTTTCAAAAAAGAATACCCTACTGCTAATGATCATCTTATATTTTTTAGCATGGTAGAATTAATAACCCTTAAATACCTATTGGACCAGGATCCAAGTTTATCTATGTGCAAACCTATGACATAGTCTGATCAATCATAAACCTGAAGGTGAGAGAGTCTAGGTCTACATCTGATCTATATCCCATATGAAGTCTTTATAATAGATTTTCTTGGTGTGAAATTTTAGAGTAAAGCTAGTAGTCATAAGAGCATAATCCTGAAATAGGCAGACAAGTGAATCCTATCATGGATTGAACCATGTCTAATAAAGTTTAATTTCTCCTTTCAGATATACTATGTTCTGAAAAGAAATCCACTGAGAGAGAATTCTATTCTCTTCTAGATATATCACAAACATACTGGATAAGTATTTGCCTCCTCGATCTGATCGAAGAGTTTTAATATCTTTTTTAGTTTATTTTTCTATTTCATTATTGAATTATTTGAATAGGCTAGATGCACTCATGATCAGATAGATCATCTGTAATGAAATATTAATATCTTTTTTTATCATTTAAGTTCATAGGTCCACATACATCACTATATATAAGACTTAGAACTTTATTGGCTCCTTCATCTTTTTCAATAAAAGATGACTTTGTCATCTTCCGAAGAAGATAGGATTTACAGGCTATCAATGATTCACAATCATTGATGTCAAGATTTTTCTCTCAAGCCAACCCATTTATCCTATTCTTGTTAAGATGACTGAGCCTATAATGCTAAAGATAGACATCCATGACATAATCTAACTTGGGTGTGTACATTACACTTAACAAACTGTGTAAATATTAAATATCATTTCTTTATTATCCATGTATTATTATAATATTATTCATAATAGTATCACAATAATCTTCTTTATTGATAAATGATAACTATCTATTGCCAAAAGATCAATAGAGATCATATTTATCATAAACGATGGACAATAGTGACAATCACCCAAAATGACATCTTTTGAAAATAAGCTTGATAATTTCTAAAGCTAGGATTAGAACAAAACTTCCATCCCAAATGCTTAGGTATTTCTAATCATTTTTAAACAATCCACTTACTCATAGTCCTAGCAACAAATTGCATAGGACCACCGATATCTGATATACAGGTAGCAAAATTACATAGAAAAATTTTAAGATATTATCATATAATATTCTTGATGAGCAACTCTTGCTCCTTTCTCATGTTCAACCTGTTATGGTCAAGAGAGCAAAATAATTCTTCTTTCTATGATCATGTTTCTAACAGTAGAAGCACTATGCCTGATTTGGATCAATATTGGACTAATTATTTTGATTGGGCTAAGAATCCCTAGTATGAACCCATTCGTACAGCCAAATCAAATTCACCTTTCGATATTAATTATCGAAGTTGGGTCCCATAAGTCATCACTATCCAATAGTGATTGGAGCAATTATGGTTTAGCCTTAATTTGAGAAAATAGAATAATGACCTAATATATATGAATTATTTTAAGCCTAGATACTTGGACTTTAGTCTTAAGGTTCTTCTATAGGTAGTGTGGTACTGCCAAGCCTTGGAAGGCCATGGGTGGAGCTAGGATGAAGGCTCTGGGGAGGCTAGGATAGGTATGGTCCTAAGGCTAGGACAGAAGTTGTCCTAGGATGAAGGCGGCATGTAGCTCTCTATGGGCTTGAGGCTCAGGTTTTAAGGGCCTCAAGGAGCTTGGTTGGTGCTTTGAAGATCTTGAATTTAAGGTGGAGCAAGAAATCAAAGTTGGAGAATCAAGAGTGCAGAAAGAATATTTTTTGCAGACTAGCTGACTCAGTCCAAAACTAGATCGGCTAAGTCTTAGAGCACAGGCAAAATAGAAAGATCGAGTTTTGAGACTGTAGGCACGACATAGAACTGGGCCAACTCAATTTCAGACTGAGTCGACCCTATGAAACTTAGCCGGCTCAGTGCTGAGACTGAGCCTGCTCAGTGCGTGGGCAGAGTTATGCGAGGGTCTATTTTGGGCTAGGATTTGGGTTGATCCTAGGTGTCTTAAGGCCTGATTTGAGAGATCTTAAGGGGGCTAAATCATGTATGGGTTGGAATTAGATCTAGAGGATGAGAGCATATGGGACTTGGGCTTAGTGAGTGCTTTCATGTATTGGATTAGCCTACGAATGTTTTCAAGCTATGGTTTATTAGGGTTCATGTGGAAACTCTAGGGTATATAAACCTAGACATTATAACTTTTACAAGAGAAGGAAATACATTTGAGCTTTTCTTCCTAACTCTCTTCTCTTTTCTCTCTGGTTCCAACACCAAAACCCTAGCTTCTCTCATCTTTCTTAGATCTTCTTTAGTTTGCTAGATTAATACCCAAGTTGATGCAAGAGATCGGATATACTGCTGTGAATCCGAATAGCCGTAAGAACAATAATTGGTATCAGAGCCTGATTGAGCATGAAGAAGGAAAAAGATCAATTTTCAGCAGAGATCAGTAGCGAGATTTAGATCTAAAAGCTTTATCCAGGCTTCATGAGGAAGGAAGAGATCACAGGGCTGCTATCCACCATCCCTAGTCAAGGTATTTCTCAGATCTATCTGTTTGCTGTTATTTGATTTGGATTGATCATGGAGTACTGTGGATTGAAGGTAGGATTAGGAAAGTATGATGGAAAGAAAAATTTTATGATGTGGATGATAAGGGTGGAGGATCTACTGATTCAGATGAGGTTGGATTCAGCCTTAGAAGATAGGCCGAAGGAGATCACAGACAAGGAGTAGGTGTCCTTAGAGAAAAGGGCATGTGCCATGATTAAAGCTTGTTTGGTGGATGAGATTTTGTATGGTGTGTTGGAGGAGAGAATACCCAAGGGATTATGGTCAAGGTTGCAGCAATTATATATGGAAAAGAACATGTGCAATAAGTTGATGTTGAAGAAGCAACTATATAGCCTTTGGATGCAGGAGGATGAGAATGTTGCAGGGCATATTCAGCAGTTCAATCGAATGAGTATGGACTTGCTCAATATATGAATGGATTTAGAAGAGGAGGACAAGAGTCTATTGTTGCTATGTTCACTATCCGGAAGCTTCAATCCATTGGTGACAATTTTGCTGTATGGTAAGGAGACACTGGTCTACGAGGAGATCGTATTAGTACTTAGGTCCAACGAGCAGTAGGAATGGATGGCAAAGAGGGAGGTCTTTCAGGAGAGTCTTGTGGTTTTAGAGAAGCACAGGAAAGAAAAGAAGAATGGTGAATAGAGGAGCACCAAGGGATCTAAGAGATGCTTCAAGTGTGGAAAAGCATGGCACTTTAAATGGGAGTGTCCGCTTTGGAAGAAGTGCAAGAGAGGAGAACGCTTGGATTCCATCAGTACAGTCGTTGAAAGTGAAGATTCGGATGAAATCTTGATGGTCTCGGAGGAGCCCATAGGGTGCAGTGTATCTGAGATGGTTTCGGATAGGTCTATAGAGTGTAGAGGGTCCGAAGGGGCAGCGACGGTGTTCGAGGTATAGCGGTAGGCCCAGTAGTGCAGTGTTGGATGGTTGGCCTTGAAAGACTCGAAGATAGAGTTGACTTCTATGGCATTAGGAGGACTTCAGTTCTAGGTGGAGCACCAGGCAGAGGTGGCTTCACGGATGGAAAAAGCTATGACATGGGTTTAGAGCAGAGGGGTGCAGAGGGAGGACCTATATCCTAGCACCAGTGCCAGAGTTGTATAGATCCAGGTGGAGAGGATTGTACAGGGAGATAGGCATGGCTCTGAGGGGACAGTGTCAGGTGGAGCATCAGGATATGCAGCGAGTGCCGATAAAGAAACGTAGCAAGATCTCTAGAAAAGTCCTGGACAAAAGATGCAACTACCAAGTAGAAGGATATCTACAAATCCAAAGGTGGTGCACAAAAACAAGCCAAGAACTTCAGTGGTGGAGGCGGTCATCCTGAAGGCCTCAAAGGGAGCTCAGTAGTTAAAAAAGAATGGCAGTGGCAAGATGAGCATGAGGTGCTATCAGGACATGCAGGGATAGCAGAATCGTGCAGGAGGATGTTTCCAGGTGTACCAATGCTTGGACGCACCAAGGTGGATATTGTAGGTGGTGTGGTGATCCCAAGCTTTGGAAGGCCATAGACAGAGCCAGGATGAAGGCTCCAGAGAGGCTAGGATAGGTGTGGTCCTAGGGCTAGGATAGGAGTTATCCTAGGATGGAGGCAGCATGTAGCTCTCCAAGAGCTTGAGGTTCGGGTATTGAGGGCCTCAAGGGGTTTGGTTAGTGCTTCGAAGATTTGAGATTTAAGGTGGAGCAAGGAACCAAGGTTGGAGAATCAAGACTGCAAAATAGATATTTTCTATAGGTTAGCCGGCTCAGTCCAAAACTAGATCAGCTAAGTCTCAAAGCACAGGCAAAATAGAAAGGTCAAGTTTTGGGACTGCAGGCATGGTATAGAACTAACCCGACTTAGTTTCAGACTGAGCCGACCTAGTGGAACTTAGCCAGCTCAGTGCTGAGACTGAGCTGACTCAGTATGCGGGCAGAGTTACACGAGGGTCTATTTTGGGCTAGGGTTTGGGTTGATCCTAGGGGTCTTAAGGCCTGATTTGAGAGGTCTTAAGGGGGCTAATTAAGGTATGGGTTGGGATTAGATCCAAGGGATGAGAGCATGTGAGACTTAGGCTCGATGAGTGCTTTCATGTATTGAGTTAGCCTAAGAGAGTTTTTAAGCTATGGTTTATTAGGGTTCATGTGGAAACTCTAGGGTATATAAATCAGGACATTATAACTTTTACAAGAAGAAGGGAATACAATTGAGCTTTTCTCCCTAACTCTCTTCTCTCTAGTTCCAACACCAAAACCCTAGGTTCTCTCATCTTTCTTAGATCTTCTTCAGTTTGTTAAATTAACACTCAGGTTCACACAAGGGATCAGATCTATGGTTGTGGCTCTGAGCAACCGTAGGAACAACATCTCCCATTATTTTATTCAAATTGGTTGCCTCTACCTCCAATATGGAAAATTACTTTAATTTTTTAGTAGGTACTAGTATCTACATAGACTGCACACATGCCCAACTATGGTTGGTCAACCCATGTACATCTAAGGATAGGTTCATAACCAATTGTTTCTCCAAACAACTTTTAGTAATTTAATTTTGCCCCAAAAACTTAATCAGTAGGCTAGGGCCTCAACTGTAAGGATCTAGTGAGGTCTGACTATACTTGGTTCATTTAACCAACGAATGATTAAGCCCAACTATGGTTGATCAACCTAACCACCATTAGAGAGACACATCCAAGTTGTCATATGATGAATGATAATTTTATTAGTCAACAAGCACCAGGCCTATGGGCCTCCAATGATTATTGAGTTAATGGATCCATTATCAAACACCTTAATGGGAGGCTTTGACTCAGTTATCTCTATAACTTTGTCATTTTAAGGACCTAATAATTTTAGAGAATTTAAAATTATTGGTGATTTAAGGATAGAAAAGACATGGATCAATTTGCTCCAACTAACTTCACTAAGTCAAGTCCTCCCACTGACTTCACCAAGTCATAGATAAGAACTAGGATCAATTTTGGTCCATGGACACCTAGATCAGTCTTACTGAACAAAATCAATCTCACTAATTTTCTATGTGACATGGGCTAGCATGAATCAATGAACAACCTAATCAAGACCTGATTCAGGTAAGTACGATCGATGGGAGGGTCTGGCAAGGCTTACCCTAGACACCATCAGAAATGGCTAGATAAGCAGGCTACCAATTAAAAACCATCGGTCTGAGAGTGCCAGACTTAGTGGTCTGCTCGACCACTAAGCCATGATCAGTATCCATTTGTTAGATGTATGGACTCTGATCAACTACAACTATTAAATTGATCTATAGAAATGATCTAATCCTAATTAACTATTAATTAGATTTAATCAATTTCTTAACTTAGTCCATATTTAATCAAACCCTAGGTCTAATCCAGTTAAGAACTCGATCAAAGCTAATCCATTACACTTTAATCCATATTTTATGAAATTATCTTAGGATCTTTAAATCACAAACCTACATCCTAAACAATCACTTAATTCTCAATTAAGTTCATGGTTAAGGGTTGGGGTTTGGCATTTTAAAAATATTTTTCAAATTTTGAAAGGTTCTTTACACCCTAGCACCATTTTATTAAATAGGTCGATTCATTTCAAAAATGGGTTGGCTTATTTCATAAACAAGCACTAAATGTAGGTTTGATTACATAAAACTAGCCAATTATGACATTCAGCTAATTTCTCATTCGGGCTGGCTCGGATCCCATCCGAGGTGGCTCGAGCAGAAGTTGAGCCGGCTTGATTTTGATACAGCCAGCTCGGGCAGAAGGCTAGAAGGCCATCATTCATGTCAGGCAGGCTTGGTCTCATCCAAGCCAGCCTAGTTCCTGACTGAGCCAACTGGAGCATCATCCAAAAATCATATCATGGCTGGCATGCTGGTCATATCGGCTCGATTCCTGAGAGAGCCGGCTCGACCAGTGAATAGAACCCTTTTTAAGGTCTTGTTTAGGTTTAATCTAAAATTATGTACTCTACATAAAAATCATGAAATTATTTAGATCTAATCTAAATACTAATTCATGATAAAATTTAGATTAAATCCTTCAAATACATCATAAAAATATTAGATCTAATATAAAAATTTTATGATCAATTTTCTAGATTGCGACGTATCAGGACAACCTCTCCACTATAAGTGATAAATCTTACAGTAGGACAACCTACAGTCTGTGTGATCATTATTTTTATTTTTTAGATCTTCTTTAATGTAAACATAATTATGTTATAAAAGAACCTAGATGCTCTAATACCACTGTTGGTAAATATGCAGAGTTTCATGCATGAATTTCAAAACTTTTCTGAAATATAACACAATGAAAGATATAGATTAAACTATTTAATTTATAGAAGCATGTAATCAAATTACTAAATTCTATAATTAGGACCTATAACATGTCATAATGCATTCTTAAATTTGAAAATAAATACTTTGTTATTGATCCAATCAATACCCTAGGTCTAGAACAGTTCTAGATCTAAACCCTAGATCGTATCAACGTGAGAGAAGAAATCAAATCTCTTACCTTCATGCTAGTCGAGAACTTCATGGTTAATTTTTGTTATTGTCTTTGAAGCCGTACATACATACGGCCTCTACAAGTGATCCACATGAAGCTGCAACAAAATCGAAGGTTCGTCGAACGAAGATCCGCTCGAAGTGCTAGCTTCTTGCGGATCCCTTCAGATGGTTAATCTAAAATTTATTTTTTAGATCTCTTAGACACTCCAAGAGATAAAGAATAAGAGGAGGAATAATGAATAAATCCAGCCTTTAGATCTTTTAAAAATCAAAAATAAAATACATTAGAAAAATATCGTAAGAGAAGACAAATCTTCTCTTACAGGATATCAATGATTGATGTCCTAAAAATATCTCTATGCCAGGACAAGGAGAGACCTTCTCTCCTATACTTTTTTCATGTTTTTAGATCTTATACTCTCTGATTTTTCTCATAGAAAAATCTCACAAAAATATGGAGAAAAGGGGCTCTCAAAGAAATCCTAAGAGAAGACCTTTTTCTCTTCTTTTTCTTTGATCAGGACATGATCAAATCATGTCCGAAAATGATCATCCTGCCCCAACACCTTGGAGCACAGATCCTCATGCCCTCTTCCTCTCTCTCTCTCAAACTTTTATCATACAAAAATCACAAAGAAAATGGGAAGATAAACCTTGAAAGAAAAATATTAGAGAAGATTTTCTTTCTTACCTTTGTCTTCGTCAAGACATGAACCTTTCATGTCTTAAAGAAGACATTTTCTCCAAGGATGTAGGCACCCATAACCCCACACCATCTCTTCTTTTCCTTCTAGTTTTATCATGGAAATCTCAGAATTTTTGATGCTCAAAAACTTGGAATGAGGCATGCCCTAGCAACCTCTTTTTGACTAGGTCAAAACCTAGTTTTAAGGAGGATTGTAAGGAATCCTATGGGGCGTCCAACTCTTGGACGGGATGCCCCTCCAACAAAATTAGGTGTGAGATCTCTCTCTTCCATGTACAAAACCAAATTAGAAAGGGCAACATAAATCTGGTTGGCGTGGGAATTATTGGTGCAAGATGGGAAGAGGTCTTTTATCAATATGGGACGCTATCAAGTTGATTTCAAATCAAAACCAACTATGATATTTGAACAAGTCAAATATTTATTTGAAATCCACTAGTTATTGGGGTGTGTAATACATTTCTTAGGTGAGGAATAATTCACATAGAAATCTAGAAATAAAATATGGGCGTGAAGATTTTTGGTGCAAGGAAAGGAGTCCTAGTCTAACTAGGACTCTCCTATTTTGACTAGGTCAAAGCAATTTTGAACCCAATTAAAATAGAATTAGTGCAAGCTTAATTATGGGTGATCCTAGTCCAATTAGAAATCTAATTAAGTTAGATTTAAACCATATTTAAATTTGATTTAAATTTTAAGTTAATTTAGAATTAAGTACATTCAAGTCCTAGCCCAATAAGGACTTGTTCTCCCTTATACTAAGCTTATCAAATAAACAAATTAGACTTAACCCAATTAAGTCCAAACTAATTCTAATCGAATCTAATTGAATTAGACTTGATCTTAGCTCGATTGCTCAATTAAATTGAATCAATTAGCAATTCAATTGCTAATTGATCCTCCTACAACACTTGTATTAGGTCAAACATCAATCGCACTGATTATTTCATCTTAAAATGATTCTCAATCATCGATTAACCATCTGATCAGCTTATAACCTGTTGCCCAGCAAGACAACCTAAGAGAAGGGGTGAATTAGATTTTTTAAAACTTAGAATAAGTTAGATGCTGTTTTCAAAAATAAGTGATGTGATGGTGTATGCTTTAGTTCTAAGTATGTAGAAATGCAGAAATGTAAATGCCATGAAATGAAGTAAACAAGGCAATCATAAATACTAGAAAATTTATAGTGGTTCGGTACCCGTTGCACTTATGTCCACTCTCCAAGGCCCACTTAAGAATTTTACTATAATCTCTTCAAGATTACAGTTTGATAGTTTTTCAAGGCTTACTATCCAAAATCTAGTTAGTTTTTACATCGGCTTACCAACCACAACCAACCCCCCAAGCCAACCCTTGGCTTATAATCTAATTTTTAGGCTTGGATAAGCCTTCCCGTTAGCTTCAAAATCCTATTGAAGCTAAGTTATAAGAAAGAGGAAAGTTGAACAATAAAAATAAACAAAAAGCTCCTTTGATGAGCAAATAAGTCGATGAAGCTTTTTGGAATCTTCTTGGAGGGAGGATTTTGAACTGTTTGAGCTTGTCCTCTTATAGAATGAAATCACTTGATCTGATGTTTCTTGGAGTTAGGAGTGGAATGTGTTAGATATATGTGCCCTAGAAGTCAGAATTGGCTGACACTTGTAATACACTTCTAGGGGCAAAATGATAATTTTGACTATAATCAATAAAATGGGTTATTTTCTATCAGATATATGTATTTAGTGTCTGTGATACATCCTTTGAGTTAATCGTAATGATAATTCATATTTTCAAGAGTTGAAAATTTAAGACATGAATAATTATTATTAACTCATAAAATGCTCCCAACTATAGGATCATCATGAGGATGGTGATTGATCCAGAAGGTTGGTGTACAATTACTTCTCTTTAGTAGATGAGTCTTGAGTCTATGCTGTGGAGATACCAGAGTGAGAGTACAGATATTCATTAAAAAATGAGGGCACTGAGCGTGACCACCTCGAGTAGTCATTAGGAAGTCTACCTTCTCGTCAATGACAGACTCGATGCTGCAGTGGTGTGTCGGATTCTTTGACCTGAGGTGCAGCGGTAGTTCACCTTGAGGGTGTTATAGTTTGACTACACCATAACTCGATCTCTTAGCCATACGAAACCCTGAGGTGTATGTTGGCTATAGCATGTTCACTGTAGGAACTGGATTGCATCAAGATGGAATCTATCTACCTCGGTGGTAGAGGAGCAGTCCTATGATGATCATGAGAATCAAGTCTAAAAGCCTATGGCCATGGTAGAGTGTAATAATAGAAAGAGTTTCTATTTAGGTTTTCACATCGGATTTGAATCGAATGATTACATCATATGACAAAACTAGGGTTTGACGAGTTTACCTTAACCCTAATCTGATCGGGACTCAAGATAGAAGAACTTAATCACACAGGTAGCTGCACCAAAAGGTTCGCATTCAGCTCTGATGGGTTGCCACCATATACTGCTAGGTATCATTGATGGATTTTGGGAGCAATTAGAATGATTTAGATGATCGATCATTCTAGCTATTCGAATCAGAAGAGTTCTGATCCATCGAAAGGAGTTTCGATGATGTTGATGATAGAGATCATGACATATCTCATTACCATACAGAACTGAATCTAACTAGATCACAATATATAAGGATTTGAATCTGGTGATCATCAATTGAACTGATCCAATTCAATTGATCTGAATGAGATTCAATTAGGTTCAAGAAAATCATGCTAGCACTCGATTAAAACCTTAACGTTCTTCTTTTACTATCATAAATAGTTGTCCTGACTGAGCCAAAGGAGTTTGTGCTCGATCAAAGGCCTTCACTAGGTTTGACTGGAGCTTGTTCAGGTTAGAAAAGGATTTTCTTATTTTGTAAGAAATTACCTACCATTTTTGATCACCTGTCATTTCTCGTCCTTTGACTTTGGTCAAAAGTTGATCTTTGACTAGTCAAATATTTACCATTGATATTTTGACTTCTGTCCAAGTGTCACGCACCTATTGGAGAGTTGGTGGGGGCTTGTCCCCCTGCTAGAAACTGGCAAGGAGGAGGGTGCACGCCAAGGGTGGCGTGCGCCCAAGCTTGAGGCACCCAGGAGTCCCTATTGGACAGGGACTCCATCTCCTTATTGGATTCCGATTAGACTCCTCCTAAGAACCAACTTTAACTGGTCTTAAGCACCATCTAAGGATGAATCCAAGGGACTCTATTTTCATCAATTAGATTTAGATCTGATTTCATAAAGGGTTGTGATTGGTTGGGATGAAGAGGAGTTAGATCATGCATAGTCTATAAATAAGACCCTGCACCCAACTCAAGGAGTATCTCATAACAATAATTCTCTATGCCCCAAGGCTGCCTCTCTCTTCCTCCTCCATGCCAAGTTCATCTTCTCCCACTCCTCTCCACGCTCAAAGAAGTTTGGGATCTCAGTTGGTGCAATCTAGGCGAGAGAAAGACAACAGAAAGCTAGAAGGCTATGCTGCTGCAAAAGGATAACTGCTGATCTTCGAAACCTATTTTGAAGATCCTCCAAATCAGATTCAGATCTAATTTTTGGAGATGTGATAGAGAAGAAGAGGATCTCTAGATCCAACCTAACTGGATATCGGTAGAGGCTAGACACTTGCG
>QRFJ01006467.1:0-75194 GCA_006176705.1 Cocos nucifera | reverse complement strand
AAGAGGAACGCCTTAATCAGGAACATGTCAAATACTACAAAATAGTCAGATCTATATCATATATCTCATATACAAATTAGATCTAATCATGGCATATTTTGCATACATCTCATGTATCATAATCATGCATGTTTTCAGATCTAAATTATCTCATAATAATCTAAAAAAAATTAGATTTAAATTGATCTAATCAAAATAAATTCTAATCTAGATAATTATGTAGAACTATTCTACAACTAGTCTAGACATGCATCAATCATATCTCATATGATATTTAAAATTAAATAAATTTTATTTGCTATTTATCAGATGTTATTATAACACTTATAATATCAAAAAATAGTAAATAAGAAGATCTAAAATATGATTTAATCAGATTAAATCAAAACATGCAAAACTATTCTATAGAACTATTCTAAGATAGTACAACCTCATACAATACTTGATTAATACAACAGATTTTATTTTTAAATTATAATAAACTGACTGTTACATTGAAGGAAATCCTGATTTCCCGGTCCAGGTTCGTCAGATCTGATCAGATCAAGAGATATATTTCAAAAATTTTCTCTTGATCTCAATCAGATCTTGATATGTTTCAGATCTGATTCTTATTATTTTAATAAATAAAATAAAATAAGATAAATTAAATCAAATTTAATTTACCTGATTTGGGTAATCCTATTACCCTGTTGATGATCCTGATTGCAGCGGAAGGTTCTGGATCTAGCCACGCAAGCGCCTGGCCTCTACCGGTATCCACTCGGGTTGGATCTGGAGATCCTCTTCTTCTCTATCACACCTCCAAAAATCAGATCTGGATCTGATCTGGAGGATCTTCAAAACTCTTTTGAAGATCAGCAGTCGTCCTTTTGCAGCAGCGCAGCCTTCTTGCTTTTGATCGCCTTTCCTTTGATCTGAATCGCACCAACCAAAGTCCAAAACTTTTGGACGTGGAGAGCAAAGGGAGAAGAGACTATGGCATGGAGGAAGGAGGGGAGAGGCAGCCTTGGGGCATGGGAATTCTCAATTGAATTCATTCTAATCTGAGTTGGGCGCAGGGTCTTATTTATAGACTAAGCTGTGATCCAACTCCTCTTCCTCCCAACCAATCACAACCCTTTGTGAAATCAGATCTAAATCTGATTGGTGGGAATAGAGTCCCCTGGATTCCTCCTTAGAGGGCGCCTAAGACCAGTCAAAGTTGGATTCTTAGAAGAACTCTAATTGGAATCCAAAAAGGGAGATGGAGTCCTTGTCCAACAAGGACTCCTAGGCGCCTCCAACTTGGGCTCACGCCACCCTTGGCGTGCGCCCCCTTCTCCTTGCCAGGTTCTGGCAGGGGGACAGGCCCCCACCAGCTCTCCAATAGGTGCATGACATGTGGTCAAAAGTCAAAGTGTCAATGGTCAACATTTGACCAGTCAAAGGTAGACTTTTGACCAAAGTCAAAGAACAAGAAATGGCAGGTGACCAAAAATGGCAGGTAATGTCTTACAAAATAAGACAACCTTTTCTGACTTGGACAACCTCCAGTCAGACCATATGAAGGCCTCTGATTGAGCACAAACTCCTTTGGCTCAGTCAGGACAACTTATTTATGATAGTAAAAGAAGAACGTTAGGTTCAATCGAGTGCTAGCACGATTTCCTTGAACCTAATTGAATCTCATTCAGATCAATTGAACTAGATCAGTTCAATTGATGATCACCAGATTCAAACCCTTGTTTGTGTGACCCAGTTAGGTTCAGTTCTGTATGGTAATGGGATATGTCATGATCTCTATCATCGACATCATCGAAACTCCTTTCGATGGATCAGAACTCTTCTGATCGAACAGCTAGAATGATCGATCATCTAAATCATTCTAATTGCTCCCAAAATCCACCAGTGACACCTAGCAGTATATGGTGGCAACCCATCAGAGCTGAATGCGAACCTCTTGGTGCAGCTACCTGTGTGATTAAGTTCTTCTATCTTGAGCCCCGATCAGATTAGGGTTAAGGTGAACTCGTCAAACCCTAGTCTCTGTCATATGATGTAATCATTCGATTCGAGTCCAATGTGAAAATCTAAATAGAAACTCTTTCTATTATTTCACTCTGCCATGGCCATGGGCTTTCTGGACTTGATTCTCATGATCATCATAGGGCTGCTCCTCTACCACCGAGGTAGATAGATTCCATCTTGATGCAATCCAGTTCCTACAATGAACATGCTATAGCCAACATACACCTCAGGGTTCCATATGGCTAGGAGACCGAGTAATGGTGTAGTCAAACTATAACACCCTCAAGGTGAACTGCCGATGCATCTCAGGTCAAAGAACCAGACACACTACTGCAGCATCGAGTCAGTCATTGACGAGAAGGTAGACTTCCCTAATGACTACTCGAGGTGGTCACGCTCAGTGCCCTCGTTCTCTAACGAGTACCTGTACTCTCGCTCCGGTGTCTCCACACCGTAGACTCAAGACTCATCTACTAAAGAGAAGCGATCGTACACCAACCTTCCGGATCAATCACCATCCTCGTGATGATCCTATGGTCGGGAGCATGTTTATGAGTTAATAATGATTATTCATGTCTTAAATTTTCAACTCTTGAAAATATGAATTATCATTACCATTAACTCAAAGGATGTATCACAGACACTAAATACACATATGTGATAGAAAATAACCCATTTTATTAATTATAGTCAAAATTATAATTTTGCCCCTAGAAGTGTATTACAAGTGTCAGCCAATTCTGGCTTCTAGGGCACATATATCTAACAATCTACACCAATCACATATGTCTAAAGATTCAAGATCATGCGAGTCCAAGTTGGTTCCAATTATGAATTCTTAGTAATTTTTTTATTTTTTAAGTTTTATATTTAGAAACTTCCCATATTTAGACTAGGCTTAAGTCAGAAAAGAATATCTAAGGCTAAAAGTTCAATCTAACTATTCAATTAATGGGCTGCGGATGTCTATAGTTCTGTATCATTGAATGGGACATGTAGGAAAAATCTATTCAAGAATCAAAAGAAGGTATCGAAAGATATGCCTCTATATCGAAACTTATAAATAATATTTTTTTTTTTTTATTTTAGGATGTTGAAATATTCAGCTCTCATCCACTAGCTGCTGGAGATGAGCAGAAGGATGAGAAGGATATTATCTTTTTTTTTTTATTTATATATTATTTTGATACTTGTAAAGCAGTATCTCAATGTAAAATAGTATAATTTATCTTTCTAATATAATATAATTAATTTTATATTTATGATTATATTAAATAGTTATTATCTTATTTTTAATAAATTTTAAAAAATATTATTATTTATTAGTAAGTTTTAAATTATTTAATTATATTTTTTTTAAAAAAATTAAAAACTATTAATGATGGCATTAGCAACATAAAATGTCATCGCTAATTTTTTTTTAATTTTAAAAAAATAAAAAATATATTAATAATGGTATTAACAATAAAATTATCATTGCTAATAATTTTTTAATTTTTTTTAAAAAAAATTTAAAAATTATTAGTGATGGCATTAAAGACTAGGATGCTGTTGCTAATATATTTTTAAATTTTTTAAAAAAATAAAAAACTATTAGCAATGATTTAGCGATAAAAATACCATCGCTAATAAATTTTTATTAGTTTAATTAATAAAAATTAAAATTTTTAACAATAACATCTTTATCGCTAATGCTATCGCTAATTACATTATTAGCGATGGCAATAGTAGCTGTCGCTAATAATGGCAATCAACGATAAAGATATATCCATCAAATTTTTATAGTCGATTTTTTTGTAGTATTAATTAATCAGATTTCCTCTAAGTATATTTCTACTGCACCATATAAGATATGACATGATAAGAAATCAAATTTTGGTCACCTCAAAATTTGACAATATCTGGCCCACGTCAAACGATAACACAGATAAGTTAGAGAGTAGGTCTATGAGAGCTCATTTTATGGGGTATCCAAAAGAGCCTTTGGGATACTATTTTTACCTTTCAGAGAATCACAATGTGATGGTGAGCTGGCATGCTATATTCTTGAAAAAAGAGTTTATCCAAGATGGAGGCAGTGGGAGAAAAATTAAGTTTAAAGAGAGTATCTCTGAAGAGCAGTGAGTCATAAAACCTAACTCATAGATCCACCATAATCTCATGTCCTTCTAAAAGGTACATCGGTACGTTGATAGAGAATATGGAGGAAATATTCCTCATGGGTGATATGGACCATGTTGATGATCCTAAAACTTATGATGAGGCGATGTCATACATCGACTCGAAGAAATTATTGGAAGTGATCTCAATGCACACTAACCAAGTCTAGATTTTAGTAGATCCATCCAAAGAAATAGTTTCTATTGGATGTAAATAAATCTTTAAGAAAAAGATCGGTTCGAATGGAAAGGTAGAGACCTTTAAAGCTAAGCTTATGGCTAAAAGTTATAGTTAGTATGAAGGCATTAACTATCAAACAACCTTCCACTAGTTGTCATGCTAAAGTCCATTCAAATACTACTTGCTATTGTAGCAGCTTATGACTATAAGATTTGGCATATGGATGTAAAAACTACCTTCCTGAATAGATACTTTGAGGAAGATATGTATATGGAGCAGCCTTTAAGTTTCATGTTCAGTGATGGAGATCACAAGATCTACAAGCTACAAAGATCTATTTATAGACTGAAGCGAGCATCTCAAAGTTGGATTACTCATTTTAATGATATGATCAAATCATTTAGTTTCATTAAGAATGAGGAGGAACCATATGTTTTTAAGAAGATTAGTGGGAGGACTATCATATTGCAAGTATTGTACGTGGGCAACATCCTCCTAATTAGGAATGATATTTCCAATGATGACTTCTATTAAGTTATGATTGTCTAAGAGTTCTCCATGAAAGATCTTAGAGAAGTATCCTATATTTTGGAAATAAAAGTCTATAGAGATAGATCTAAAGGGATACTTAATCTTTCATAGCAGTTGTATATAGAGAAAGTACTGAAGTGGTTAGGTATGAAAAACTGCAAGAGGGGTCTATTGCCCTTCAGGCATAGAGTTCATCTCTTCAAGAAGATGTGTCCTAGTACACTCGAGGAGATTTAGTGTATGAATAAAATCCCTCATACTTCTGCTATAGGGAGCCTCACATATGCTATGTTATGTACTCAAACTAATATTTCTCTTGCTTTGAGTGTTATAAGTAGATATCAATTGAATTCACAGGAGGAACACTGGATTGCTATAAAGAATATTCTTAAGTACCTGAGAAGGACTAAGGATCTACTCTTGATCTTTGAAGGAGGAGACTTATGGATGTAAAGATACACTGACTCAAACTTTATGTCTAACATTGATGATAGAAAATCTACATCTAGTTTTGTATTCTTGTATAACAGTGATGCGGTTAGCTAGAAAAGTTTCAAGCAATCAATCCTTACAGATTCCACTAAAGAGGCAAAGTATATCACCACATCGGAGGCTGCTAATTAAGGAAGGATTCTGGTTCAAAAAGTTTATTACAGAGCTAAGTGTGATGCCATCAGATGTCGTTCCATCTTTCTGTGATAATAATAGTGTCATAGCACTTGCTAAAGAATCGAGATCTCACCAGAAGTCCAAGCACATCGAGCGATGTTCCATTTGATTTGCAAATATCCTAGAAGAAGTTCGTCGAAACTGCAGACAGTCGACTCCATAGACAATATGGCTGACCCATTGACCAAGCCGCTGAGCCAATAGAAAATTGATGCTCATCTTGAGAAAATGGGGCTTAGGTTTATGGTCAATTAGCTTTAGATCAAGTAAAAAATTATTAGATGTATATCCTAGAAGCCAGATTGGCTGACACATGTACACTTTCTAGGACATAATTTTGTAATTAAATTTTTTAAATTAATGAAATTAGATTATTTTTTTAATCATGTTATGTATATTTTTGTATCCATTAATCATCTGAAGAGTTGACCTGACAATGACATATATTCTTAAGAGTTGAGAATTAGAAGCATAAGCCATTTGGGGTCAATTTCTAAATGCTTCCAATCGATGGATCATCATGGGGATGGTGAATGACCAGATAGATTGGTACACTGATCACTTTTCTTCTTAGATAGACGAGTCTCGAGTCTACAATGTGAAGATATTGAAGTAAGAGTGCAGGTACTTGCTAGAGATCAAGGATATTAAGTATGACCAGTATGAGAAGTCACTTAGATGGCTGTTCACTCATCAGTGAATTATTCGATGTTATAATTATATAGATAGTTCTTTGACCTGCGATAACTTGAATGTTCATAGTGGGATTGCTCTAGTTTGACTATAAAATCACTTGGTTATCTTGCCATTTGGAATCTTGTGATGTATATTAGCTATAGTAGGTCCATTGTAGGAATAGGATATGCACCAACATAAGATCTGTCGATCCTGATAGATAGGAAGAGATCCTATATAGTTCATGAGATTGAGTCTTAAAATCCATGGCTATGGTAGGTGAATGACGAAAAAAAATTTCATAAGATTTTGTATGGACTCGAGTTGATTGAATCTGGCATATGATGGATGAACGAATTTAACGAGTTATCCTTAATCTGCATCTTATCGACACTCACAACAAAAGAACCAAACTACATGATAATTACACCTAGAGGTTCATTTTCAGTTCTGCTAAATTGCCACTATATACTGCTAGGTGTTACTGATGAATTATGAAATCAATAAAAATTATTTTGATAATTAATAATTCTCAATTGGTTGAATTGAAAAAAATTTCAACCATTAAAAGAAATTTCAATGACATTGTTGATAGAGATCACAATGTATTATACTACCAGATAGAATTGAACCTATGAGGTTATACAATAAAGGGATAAGATCTTGGATTGATCAATTGGACTTGTTAAGTTCCAATTGGATTAAGATTTGAGAAATCTTATTGGATTTAGGTATACCATACTAGCACATAGTCAAACCCAATCCTCCTTGACTTAATCAACCTATTAGATAGGATTTAAACCAAGTTAAAGCTAGAGTTCTATTTTTTCTTCTTACCTCGAATATCGGATAAGGATGAGAAGTGGGGCGCCAACTAGTGGGGTGCCAAAAGTTGGTGCCCCTTCTCTATATTTTTGCATGTGTGCGTAAAGAAAAATGAGGGAGAGAGGGGGCACACGCCCCCTCTTTTGGATAAGCTCCAAGGGGCACACGCCCCCTAGTGTTTGGATAAGAAGGGGATGTGTGGAGAGGGGCCATGCCCCATGTGATCATGATTAGAGGGATGCCAACTATTGGCGCCCCCTCTGTTCTGATTTTTTTCATCAGAGATTTGCATGAGAAAAGAGAGTGGGCACCAGGAAGGACGAGTCCTATTTTAAGGCATGAAAAGGTCAACAACTTAAAGTAGAAGGACTCTAGGGTTATTTATATCTTAAGAGAGAAATCTGATTTCTCTCAGAAAAAATATTGTATGCAGAAACTTTGCACCACCAAAGCCTTACACCCACTCTCCTCTCACACCTCTCCTCTTCCCATGTCATCCTCTCTCTCTTCCTCACCCCTCACACCCAAGGAGTTGGGTGCATAGATTCAGAAAGATCTATGCGCAAATCTGAGGAGATTTGATCAGATTCAAGGCGATCTAATTCCAATCTACAACTAAGATGAAGAAAAGAAGAATGATCAGCCAATCCAAATCAAATCAAAAGGCAGATCAAGCACTTTTGAAAAATTTGAGTTGGAGAAGAAGGATCTAAATGAAGAGCAATCCAGATCAATTCCGAGTGGATATCCATAGAGGCTGGACACATATGCAGTTCTACAGGAACCTTACCAGATTACCACATCAATCAGATTACAGTCAGGATCTATGCAAAGGTATTAATCTATTCTAAATTTGATTTTTTTTTTTATCATCTTGATCTTGCATGTGATAAATCCTAGTGCATCTATAGATTAGATTTATAGTGTGCATGATAGATTAAAAGGAGTTTTAATCTAGATTTGAAATTTTTTTGCTGTTATTTTTAAATTTCTACATGCACATCTAGGAAATCAGATTTCCTTCACTAAGAGTCTTAACTCTTTTGTTTAATTGATTTTCTACTTTATTTAAGTACATCTTGAAGCATTCTAATGTATCAAACTTATGTGAAATCAAATAGACATAACTAAACCAAGTATAATCATCAATGAACATGATAAAATAAAGAGCTCCATATCTTGCCGTCACATTTATCGAGCCACAAATATCAGAGTAGATTAATTGTAATGAATATTTAGCTCTAGTTTTCTTTTCCAAATAGTTTTCTAGTTGTTTTTCTGGCAAGACAATTTTCATAAGCAGATCAACTTTATCCAATAGTCCCAAAAGACCTTTTGCCAATCTATTTATTCAATCTTGCCCAATATATCCTAATCTAGCATGCCATATATTCACATCATCATTCTCATTACTAGAAGAGGCATTTAATGAAAATAACTATTAATACAAGAGTTGTACATAATAGGGTCCACATCCAATACAATAAAATCATCAACAACATAACTAGAACTATAAAAATAAGCACCATGATAGAGTCTTAAACCAACATCACAAAGTTTCAAAGTAAAACCTAAATGAAGAAGAGCAACTATAGATGTTTTGCTGAATCTTCGAAGTATATAACACATCATGTAAAAATAAGGTTCAACCTCCATGCAAAATAAGTTTACATGTGCCGATGCCTTTAACTTCAACCCTTGAGTTGTTACCCACATAAATCCACTTGCTTTCAACAAAAATTTGGCGGTACTCGACGAAAGACCCTTGATCCCTCGCTACATGGTATATTGCTCCTGAGTCTACAATCTACAAAACAAAAAAAATTAGTAAGCATCACAAGGCTAGAAATGTAAATATTACTATGAATATTAAAATAACACCAAACCTTCTTTTGCTCGGTGCACTCCCAAGGAACGTGTCCATTCTTCCCATAATACAAGCACTTCATTTTGATCTTATCTTTCTTAAACCAGCCTTTTTCCTTTCTTGAAGAAACTCTTCTTCTTTGGACCAAGTCCTTTTCCCTTTCCCT
Organism: Cocos nucifera; assembly: GCA_006176705.1. Classification (NCBI taxonomy): domain Eukaryota; kingdom Viridiplantae; phylum Streptophyta; class Magnoliopsida; order Arecales; family Arecaceae; genus Cocos; species Cocos nucifera. Next base: position 66,111 of record QRFJ01006467.1, on the reverse strand, counting down.
TTTCTTTTCCCTTCTTGTCATACTTATTCCATTTCTTGAATTTCTTCTTGAAGCCCAAAGCTCCCTTGCTAGATTCAGTCACATAAGCATGACTAGAAACATCCTTACTTGACATCAGGCCTTCATTCTTCAGGATGCAATGATTCATGACATCCTCAAACGTCCTAATGCTTTCATTATGAGTCAGGTTGCTTTTAAATGTTCCTAACTATGAGGAAGAGATTAAATAACTATTTGAACTTGTTGTTGATCAGTGAGAACATGACCAGCTGACTTAAGCTCACTTATCATGTTTAACATCGTCTACAGATGTTTCTTCATGGTATGATCAAACTTTTTCATATAGATGTCAAAATTTATAGTCAGTATCCTCAGCTTGGCGAGAATGATCTTTCTATGCCTCTCTTTCAATGGAAGCCACATCCCATGTGCTATAGGAAAATGCTCAAACTCTCTTATGAGATCATCTTGCATAGAGTTGATCAGTGTAGCACAAGCTATATGATCCTTTTTTTTAAAGCTCTAAAAGCCTCTTGATCTGTCCTAGTTTGAGCAGTATTCCCTTCACCAGGATCATCCATGACTTGGTTCAAAACCTCTATCACTTCTTGTTCTTCCAGCATAAATTGCATCTTTTGGTGCCAGATATCTAACTTTCATCATTCAGTTTCTCACCCTTATTCAAGTCAACTATAATATTCTTTATTGTAGCCATGATTAGTTACTACATAAAGAGATATTTTAGGCAGTTAATCCTCAGCACAACACCCATTACTTTTGCACACATGATCATTAAAGTAATGGTAATTAAATATAAAGTTAGAAATCAAAAGGTCACTATGTTTTCAGTAATCATCCTTTACTAAACATTTAATCACCATTATTTAGCTACATTGCACAAAGTACATAGTTCCACAAAAAAACTCCCACTTAATTAAGTATTTTTTAATATTTAATAGCATACTTAAAATATTTATAAAATAATAATGTAGTTCATGAAATATAACCAACATATATTTACATCACATAAAATAAAACAACATATTTCAAACAAAATAAAAACATATGATGTCCATGCTAACAAAATAAACAATAAGTGAAAAATTCAAGTTCATTTTTTAGCCGGCTCTCTTCTTCCATTTCGAGTACACCAAAGAATAAAATGCATCTCTCGATGTTTCTCAATTCTCTTCGATGTTCGATCGAATTGACTTTATAGAAGAGCGTAATCTTTTCAGTTCAAAATCAGCTCTCTAAAAGCTGCATGGATATGCACTGACTGCCCGACCATACCATCAAAATGGTCAATATTGAGAGCTTTGCGTATTATCCTCAATCAGTATCTTGGAGCCTCCGACAAGGTATCCATCGAGATCTTTTCTTTCCTAAAGATATCTTCACCTTCATTTTTCTCATGTTCATTAAACAAATATCTCAAATATTTAGTATGAAACACCAAACAAGCACTCGGATCAAACCTATGAATTTCATGGTGGAATATATTTTCGATCTTTCTCTCTCTCTTTTGCCATCTTTCTTTCTTTGGCTATTTTTCCTCTAATAACACTCTTCGTATGAATCCTTCGTACCATTGTATCTAGATAATTCATATATACAATATGAAGGAACATAAAATCATGAACAATTCAAAATAGGAATTATAATATTCCGATATACATAGAATATTTTACTAATATTTTCATATCCAATTTCTATATTTATACTAAGAGCAAAAATAGAGAGAATATCAATCTAATATGTTTATCTAATTCCACAGATCATCACCATTATCAATGACATTTAGGAGTACAAAAAACAAATAGAAACACACATAATTCATATTGTGCGATTTATACTGATTTTTTTTTTTTTAATCTGAAACACTCCCAAATTTTATTTAATTTTTTTATAAGCATAAAACATAAAATAAAATATTCCAATAATACTTAGATCCGATTTCACTCAGTATCTCTCCTTAACAACATTCAATTTGCCAACCTTGCATCTGGTCGACGCTAGAAGAAGTTAGATAAGATCAACTTGTTTGGCAAATATTCTTCTTTTACAAGCGTCTCACATGCTTATCCTACATCATATCAAATCTTCACGTACTCCATGTATTGAGGTTCATTAGTTTTAGTGACACGATTTTGGGCCATCCAAAAAAGGAATATGTTGAGAGCCGAGAAGTTTGGAATCAGTGATCACTGGTTCATGGTTTTAAAATGTTGAGATAATGGCGATCTTGGTGGGCAACAAACACCGGGATGAACTGAGATGTCAGTTTGCATGGGCCGATTGGATGGAGAAGTTTTGGAAGGTTCCGAGATATACTGAGATCTTTGCTAATATATAGGAGCCAAGATTTAGATATCTTGGCTGGATTGGTAAAACTTAGATTAAAGCACTGTCTCTAATCATAAGTTTTCATATTTATTTTCCTTCTGTAAAACTGTTGTAAGGTAGGAAAGAAAAAAAAATTGAAAAAACTAAGATGATATGCTGATACTGTATTGGCTGATATCTCAGGTATACAAGGACTGGGTTTTTGGATACATTGCATAAGTGCCAAAATGGCTCTGTTCAAATGCCTTCATATGAAATTGGCACTGCATTTTATGGAAGCCTCACGAATGCTCAAATCAACAAGAAGCAGTCAACACCACGGTGATGCTCTGGATACCAATGAGGGGTTTTGTGGAATCTTATCTCAAGTCCTGCGATCGAGATTGCTTCACAATAATGTCTGTATTTTCTCACTTGCATTTATCGAAGATTGTCTTTTTTTCTTCCGGCATCGCTCACCACACAGACGAGCATTTTTTTCTATTTTTTTTCTTTCTCACGTATATCTTACATATTTTGAATATGAGGTGCATTTTGTGGGCTGAAAAGAAACTTAATTAATCTTGAAAAGAAACTATTTCCTTCTTTAAAACTTTTTGAAATAATGAGCTGGGCTTGACCCATTATTGGCGGCCCAAGTTCCAAAAACCCAACAATTTACTCATTCCCTACTCTCATAAACTCCCACAAAGAAAGGTAGAGGAATTTAGACCAACCTCTAAAAGGAATATGCCCTCAAGCCAATTAATTTTTGAGCTATTTTTTTATCTTCCAAACTCATATAATGATATTTTTTAATAAATAAAAGTATTTATTTCATCATATGCAGTATCTTATTATTTATTTAAGATTATAATGAATCCTATAAATTAGGAATGATAGGATTATGATGAGATTAAGTGAGACCTACCTTAAAATTTAAATATGAGTCAATGGACATTGAGTTAGTTGTTGGGGATAAATCCCGCTCCTGCCGAAGCCCGGCCCGACGCTCAACCCAATGTAACCAGAGGCCACTGAAGAGCTATAGCGCCAGGCGCCAGGCCGAGCCCCTACCACGGCCGAACTGCCTAGAGGCCGAACTCCCCTGCGCCAAGGTCCGGGCCGAACTGCCTAGAGGACGAACTCCCACCGCCAGCCGAACTTCCTGACGGCCGAGCTCCTTGGACTCCAAGCGGCTGGACTTCTTCGGGAGACGGACTCCTCCCAGGCCCGTTCGGCCAGAGCTCCTCCCGAACTCCCTACGAGCCCGAACTCCTTCGGACCCGAACTCCTTCGGACCGACCCCAGGCGAGCCCATGCCAACTCCTTCGGACCGAACTCCCTTCGGACTTCCCACGGCCGAACTCCTTCGGACCGACCCCAGGCGAGTGCAGCCGAACTCCTTCGGACCGGCGACCGAACTCCTCAGCGAGCCCTGGCCGAACCAACTAGCAACCGAAGTCCTTCAACTGGCCAGCCGAGCTTCTTCGGGCCTCTCAGCGGCCGAACTCCTTCGGGCCGACTCCAAGCGGCCGAGCTCAATGAAGTCCTCTCAGCGGCCGAACTCCTCAGCAGTCGTCACTGGGCCGAACTCCCTCAGCGGTCGCCCTCATCAAACTTCGGCCGACCGAGCTCCTACCGAACTCTCGAGTGTCCAAGCCTCAGCCCGAAGTCCCAACAGCCGGCCGAACCCCAGACGGCCGAGCTTCGGCTCCTCAGCAGCCGAACTCTTCTGCGGACGAGCCTTAGCCTGCATACCTCTTGCCAGACGCCTATGGGAGCCGAACTCCCTCCCATCTTCCTCTTCAGGAGCCCGAACTCCCCGAAATGGGCACACGACGAAGGCCTTCAACCCTTCATTCGGCAAGCTCTGCAACCATCACTATCAGTCCGTCCGCCGTACCATCGGTCAGTCCGCCGCGGCGATAGCGACCCACTGCCAGGCGGCGATGGCTGTCACCCTCAATCCGCCGCACACGGCACCAGTGGGACTGACTCCGCCGAACCTCGAGCGGTCCCAGCACGCGGCTGCAGTTCCGTCACCAAAGCTCCATGCTGCCCGACGACTCTCTGCCAGACGGCACAGCCGTCACCATCAACTAAGCTCCGCTATAAAAGGACCCCTCCCGACATACTAAGGCTAAGCTCTCTGAACTCTCGACTCTCTAAGCTCTCCTCCACATCTCTAAGCTCCGGAACTCATTCCGAGCACTCCATTACTGTTGGCCGGAAGCTAACTTGACCGTCGGAGGGTCCTGCCGGAGCCACCACCCCACCGGTTCCGGACGGGACTTCGTTTTGCAGGTCCCCGGCGGCGCCCAGCGGCCTCGACTTGCGGCGACCTCCGGCGGCGACGGATTTCTGCACCAACAGATTGGCGCCGTCTGTGGGAACAAGGGATTGAACCTTCGAGGTTCCCTTGTTCTTAAAGGAGTGCTCGGCGACCCTTCTCTTCCCTCTCCAGAGATCTTCCTTTTCTCTTTCGAAGAGAAAACGCCACCCAGGAGAGCTTCCGCACGGCGTTCGGTGGCCTCTGCGACCCGATCCCGTCCAGGCCCGTCTGTTCCTGCTTCAGCCCCGGCGGCCTAGGTTCCACCTGCAACCCGCGGTGGATGTGAAGCAGTTCGGCCTGCTTGACCGACAGATCCGTGGCCGTGGCCTCACGGAGGCGTTGCACGCTATTACAGCAGCCTCCGGTAGCGACTCCACCAGCAGGCCCGCCATGAGGGCGCGAGGAATCAGCCTTAGGGAGGAGCCCAATCGCCCCTAAGAGAGAAACGGAGAGCAGAAGTTCCCCCGCTGAAGCGGAATGAAGTTCGGCGCGAGGAAGGCCGAACCCACCCATGAGCCCGTCAGCGAGGAAGCTCCGACAAAGAAGTATGAAGTCCTCCCGCGGAAGCTTCCGCGGGAAAGTGGAATGAAGTTCGGCGCAAGTAAGGCCGAACTCACGCTCCAGTATGTCCCCCAAAGGAACCGCCTACAAAGTGTTCACTGGAGGCGGAACGAAGTTCGGGCGAGAAAAGCCGAGCTCCCCTCGAGCTCGTCCGAACAAGAGCAGCAGAAAGTTCTCCCACGGCGGGTCTCGTGGGAAAGAGGAATGAAGTTCGGCTCGAAGAAAAGCCGAGCTCCCCCAAGGCTCGTCGTCAAGGCGAAATGAAGTTCGGTGGAAAGCCGAACTCCTCAACTCAACCTCCAAAATAAAGTTCGGCGCCGGCAAGGACGGAACGAAGCCCCCCTCCCGGAAGGTTCCGCAACTACGACCCGCTCCTCTAACTCGAATTCTCGGCAAAGTTAAGAGCCAACCGCCAAGACCTGAAGGACTACGGCCTCTCCAAACATGCGCGATCAAGGAGAAGATCGGCTATAGGCACTGCCGTAACCGGAAAAGACAAGAAGGTTGGCCGTCCCGCGGCGTCATCAACGCCACCCCGGGGAGGAGCTAGGAGCTAGCTACATCGGTGATTGTCATCCCCAGCGACAAAGTCAAGAGAAGCATGGTCCAAATTATGAAGGCCGGCATGAGATAGAGGAGGTCGTCTGGACGGGACTTGCTGCTCGAGGGAGCTCCGAGGAACAACACCCCGTCGACCCCTCAAACGAGAGCGCGCTGTCCACGATTTCCCTTCGGTAAAATTCTCCCCTCTGCATAATATTATTTCTGGATGCGAAAACTATGCGATGACAGGAGAGCAGCAGTCAATAATCGCCGCGTTAGGAACAGGAGGAGAACCTCGTCCTAACGCGAGCAACAAGCTCGGCCGCAGGAGATAAGATCTCCCCCGAGCGCGCACCTCGGCCGCAGGAGATAAGATCTCCCCCGAGAGAAGCTTCGGCCGCAGAGATAAGATCTCTCCCGAGCGACAACAAGGTCGGCCAGAGATAAGATCTCTCCCGAACCGCAACCTCGGCCAGAGATAAGATCTCTCCCGAAGGCAAAGTTCGGCCAGAGATAAGATCTCTCCCGAACAACAAGGTCGGCCAGAGATAAGATCTCTCCCGAACCGCAACCTCGGCCAGAGATAAGATCTCTCCCGAAGGCCAAAGTTCGGCCAGAGATAAGATCTCTCCCGAACAACAAGGTCGGCCAGAGATAAGATCTCTCCCGAACCGCAACCTCGGCCAGAGATAAGATCTCTCCCGAAGGCAAAGTTCGGCCAGAGATAAGATCTCTCCCGAACAACAAGGTCGGCCAGAGATAAGATCTCTCCCGAACCGCAACCTCGGCCAGAGATAAGATCTCTCCCGAAGGCCAAAGTTCGGCCAGAGATAAGATCTCTCCCGAACAACAAGGTCGGCCAGAGATAAGATCTCTCCCGAACCGCAACCTCGGCCAGAGATAAGATCTCTCCCGAAGGCAAAGTTCGGCCAGAGATAAGATCTCTCCCGAAGAGATAAGATCTCTCCCGAACATCGGCCAGAGATAAGATCTCTCCCGAAGCCAAGTTCGGCCAGAGATAAGATCTCTCCCGAACAACAAGGTCGGCCAGAGATAAGATCTCTCCCGAACCGCAACCTCGGCCAGAGATAAGATCTCTCCCGAAGGCAAAGTTCGGCCAGAGATAAGATCTCTCCCGAACAACAAGGTCGGCCAGAGATAAGATCTCTCCCGAACCGCAACCTCGGCCAGAGATAAGATCTCTCCCGAAGGCCAAAGTTCGGCCAGAGATAAGATCTCTCCCGAACAACAAGGTCGGCCAGAGATAAGATCTCTCCCGAACCGCAACCTCGGCCAGAGATAAGATCTCTCCCGAAGGCAAAGTTCGGCCAGAGATAAGATCTCTCCCGAACAACAAGGTCGGCCAGAGATAAGATCTCTCCCGAACCGCAACCTCGGCCAGAGATAAGATCTCTCCCGAAGGCAAAGTTCGGCCAGAGATAAGATCTCTCCCGAACAACAAGGTCGGCCAGAGATAAGATCTCTCCCGAACCGCAACCTCGGCCAGAGATAAGATCTCTCCCGAAGGCAAAGTTCGGCCAGAGATAAGATCTCTCCCGAACAACAAGGTCGGCCAGAGATAAGATCTCTCCCGAACCGCAACCTCGGCCAGAGATAAGATCTCTCCCGAGCGACCGGAACAATCTCGGTTAGGAACAGGAGGAGAACCTCGTCCTAACAACCTCGGCTGCAGGAGATAAGATCTCCCCCGAGCGCGCACTTCACTTCGGCTGCAGGAGATAAGATCTCCCCCGAGGCGCAAGCTCGGCCGTAGGAGATAAGATCTCCCCCGAGCGCGCACTTCAACCTCGGCTGCAAGATAGGAGGTCTCCCTCGAGTCGACTTCAACTGACGAAGATAATGTCGCCCCCGAGGAGCTCAAATCCGACCTCGACCGAAGGAGGCGAGTCTTACTTCGGCTTCAACATCAGCTTCATCGACTTTAGCCGGAAACGAGTTCCATTTCAACTCCAAACATCGACTGAAGATGAGGTCTCCCCCAAGCCTCAGCCTCAACTTCAGCGTCAATCTTGGCTGGAGATGAGACCTCCCCGAGCTTCAGATGCAACAAATGCGGAGCCTGGAAGAAGACTTCGGCAGTCGCCTGTTTTGGTACTCCCTTCCTTCAATTTTTGAACTCGGGAGTGGGGGGGCTACTGTTGGGGATAAATCCCGCTCCTGCCGAAGCCCGGCCCGACGCTCAGCCCAATGTAACCAGTAGCCGCTGAAGAGCTTTAGCGCCAGGCGCCAGGCCGAGCCCCTACCACGGCCGAACTGCCTAGAGGCCGAACTCCCCTGCGCCAAGGTCCGGGCCGAACTGCCTAGAGGCGAACTCGCCAGCCGAACTTCCTGACGGCCGAGCTCCTTGGACTCCAAGCGGCTGGACTTCTTCGGGAGACGGAACTCCTTCGGACCGACCCCAGGCGAGCCCCCTCCTTCGGACCGGCCGAACTCCTTCGGACTTCCCACGGCCGAACTCCTTCGGACCGACCCTGCAGGCGACCGAACTCCTCAGCGAGCCCTGGCCGAACCAACTAGCAACCGAAGTCCTTCAACTGGCCAGCCGAGCTTCTTCGGGCCTCTCAGCGGCCGAACTCCTTCGGGCCGACTCCAAGCGGCCGAGCTTCAATGAAGTCCTCTCAGCGGCCGAACTCCTCAGCAGTCGTCACTGGGCCGAACTCCTCAGCGGTCGCCCTCATCAAACTTCGGCCGACCGAGCTCCTACCGAACTCTCAAGTGTCCAAGCCTCAGCCCAAGCCCAACAGCCGGCCGAACCCCAGACGGCCGAGCTTCCTTCTCAGCAGCCGAACTCTTCATGCGGACGAGCCTTAGCTGCATACCTCTTGCCAGACGCCTATGGGAGCCGAACTCCCTCCCATCTTCCTCTTCCGGGAGCCCGAACTCCCACGAAATGGGCACACGACGAAGGCCTTCAACCCTTCATTCGGCAAGCTCTGCAACCATCACTATCAGTCCGTCCGCCGTACCATCGGTCAGTCCGCCGCGGGCGATAGCGACCCCACTGCCAGGCGGCGATGGCTGTCACCCTCAATCCGCCGCACACGGCACCAGTGGGACTGACTCCGCCGAACCTCGAGCGGTCCCCAGCACGACGGCTGCAGTTCCTCTCTCCGTACCAAACTCCATGCTGCCCGACGACTCTCTGCCAGACGGCACAGCCGTCACCATCAACTAAGCTCCGCTATAAAAGGACCCCTCCCGACATACTAAGGCTAAGCTCTCTGAACTCTCGACTCTCTAAGCTCTCCTCCACATCTCTAAGCTCCGGAACTCATTCCGAGCACTCCATTACTGTTGGCCGGAAACTAACTTGACCGTCGGAGGGTCCTGCCGGAGCCACCACCCCACCGGTTCCGGACGGGACTTCGTTTTGCAGGTCCCCGGCGGCGCCCAGCGGCCTCGATTGCGGCGACCTCCGGCGGCGACGGATTTCTGCACCAACAGGGTACCAAAATTATATGTATGAGAATGATTAGAGAATGAGGAATTGAGAGAATATCTAACTTATCTACATGTCAATAGATGGTTCTCATAGTGGAATTTGTGCATGTAATCCTTTGACCTGAAACTACCATAGAATCTTATATATATAAATCCATATTTTGGTTCATACTCATTCATGACTCAGTTATGTACGGGATGATCTGGATATGGTAGATTATATATATGAAGGTTGTGAGTAGGTTAACATGAAATCGATCTCTCCTGGTAAGAGGAAATAGCATCCTACTTGCTTCAAACAAATGATGATTCAGGAAGACTTTGATCAAAGCATGATAAAAAATTAGAAATGGTTTCTAATGTTTCATTAAATGAATCATCATCATGAGATTAAAAGAGAAATGAATATGATATTGGGGTTGACATATTTCTATACCCAGAGTCATATTCAGGATGTAAGGAAGATCGAAGGATCTAGTTGCATGGTAATTTTCACTGAAAGGATATTTTTGGTATTTTCATCAAAATTTTACATCTTTCGAAAAGTCATGATACGTTGCTAGACATCAATCATGTCTTGTGGGTTCAATCAAATTAAAATTTTAATTTGATCATTAAATTAGAAAGTGTTCTAAATTAAGTCAAATTGGGTTGGCTAGTTTTGACCTAAATCGATTTGGTTGAGTTCTAATCAGATTAGGTCAAATCACACCCAGACTCACTGCTAGTTAGATGTGGAACCCAATGGATCACACACAAAGAGAGTAGATTAAGGGTCTAATTGGATTAAACCATATTTGCAAGATGAACATGCTAGCACATGTAGCAAATCCTAGCACCTGATTTTGAATTGGATTCAAATTGGCTTCCGATTTGGGCTAATTTAGATCCGATTTGAGCCAAATAGGATTTGGTCTTGAATTGGATTAACATAGACTGATTGGACTTCAGTTGGGGTACCACATACCTGAATCCCATGCGTCAGAGAGTCTCTCTCTTGCGCGTGGGAAGTCTTTCATGCGCAAAGAATTTTTTGACGCATGGAATTAGTCGACGCCTACCTTCTTTGACTTTTCTTATTTTGTTATATCACGTAAATTTTTATGTTGGCATGGACATCAGATATGGGGCGTAGAAGAGTCCTTCTGCAGATGAAATACTTCATTATTATTTTGAGAAGGGACTTTTTGTCGCCTAGGAATTCTTGCCGCCTAAGACTCCTTGCCGCCCTCTCATCCTTGACGCCTCTTGGGACTTTAACTATTTAAAGTTCATCTCCACGCCTTCTTGCTAAATGGGTGTCTCTTTAAGGACCACTAGATGGCCATCTTATCTGATCCAAGCCCTTTAATTATGGCACCATTTATTTTTTTGCATCGCGAGTCTTCGTAGAAAATCTACGTAGAATTAGTCCGAAGAGTCCTTCTATTTTAAGGCACCTCTTGGACTAAGTCTACGTAATTTTAAATGGTGCAATTTTTAGATGGGTGTGAGATATGATGATGGGGCATGAGATATTGATGAGAAAAGGATATGAGAAATTTAGTTGGCATCCCTACGTACATTATAAATAGGGGTGCACACCAAGAGTTCGGTGTGTGTGAAAATTATCTTTCTTTATTATAAGAGTTTTTTTTTATCCAATTTTCTTTCTTCTTTTCTCTTGTCTAGATCTTATCCTTATAAGGACAAGAAGTCATCTTAAGACTAAGAGATTAGAAAGAAAAATTAAGAAAATAAAAGAAAAAGAAAGATAGATAAGAAGAGGCAAGGAAAGTGACATGAAGGCTAAAGAAGGTCTTGCCCTTTTAATTAAAGTTCTTATTATTAAAACTCTAATTATATAAATCAGAGGTGCTAGTATTTTGATCAAGTCTCTGTGTGGATCAATGTTGGAGGGTGAACACGTGGGCACCTGTGGAAACCCTAACGGACTGCTACCGACGATCAGGGTCAATTTAGGGTTTAGCGATAAGAGGTGTGTTCTAATACTTTCTTTTATGTTACAAATGCATGTTATATGATTTAATTGCTAATGAGGTGGTCCTAAGGTTCGGATTTGGTTTATAAGATTTCATATTTTTACTTTAAAATCCATGCTTCCACCATGTACACCAATCCCAACAGTGGTATAGAGCAAGTCTTATTAGATTAAATCATATAATGCTTTGTTTATAGTATAATGGCATAAATAAAAAATATGATATAATATTTTTAGCATGTTTTAATTTATATGATGAGATTATATTCTTTTTCTTATCATAATGAGATTATGTTGTATATATTATTCTGTAAAGGTTGTCCTGATATAGTGGAAAGTATTCACTATATAATGATGGTTGTCCTAGAATAATTATATATGTTAATTGATATATATAAATTTTATCATAATTAATGCTATTATGCATTTTGTTTGTTTTAAACCAATATGTGCACTATAAAAATTATATTAAGTTGTAGTATAACTAATCTTTAGCTGAATCAGTCAAATGTCTAATTGATCAATCGATGTTTAGAAAAAATAGTTCTTGATTGGTAAAGAGAACATGATTTTTTAATTGATTTCGTTGTCTGACCTGGCCAATTTATTGATGTCTAAGGAAAGCAATGGGGGGCCTCCCATTTCTCTCCCATTTATCTGACCGATTTGATTAATTTAATTTCAGATTGAAATGCTTAATATTATATTCACTATATTAAGGCCTTCCTTCATACTAGTGTCTTATTATGTCCAGAACCATATTAGTTTTGTTGTGTAACCATAAGATCTATCATTGGAAAAGATGTAATATTAATCTAGTGCATTAAGATACTTACAGCATTTTGAATATACTATGTTGTGTAACCACAAAAGTAGTTATATTTCAATTTTGACTGTATAGACATGAAGGATTCTACTTAAACTAAAACATTAAAGTTTATTGTGCTAACACAAAGCTATTAATGTTTTAGAAGCAAAAGTTTTTTGAAAGTCGCATAAAATGCAATTGGAAAGAGTTTCCTACCTTTGAACTTATAATAGATTTGTTGTGCAACCACAAGATTTTTTATAAGAAATTAGGATCTTATTCTCACTAAGAAAATCAATAAGAGGGTTATGATTTTTAGTAGGAGACATAATTAAATTAAAGTCCTAATTTAATTATGTTTGTCATCATGAATTGTTTGCTTATATATTATTCTTTATTATGTAGATTAAATGGCTTCTTCACTTTCATTACGTTCAATTTTGGATTCAAATAAATTGACTGATCAAAATTATGTTGACTGATTGAGAAACCTAAAAATAGTACTCAGTCAAGAAAAACTCTCCTATATTCTTGATGCCCCTGATCCTAAGCCATTAGAAAATGATGCCACAGATGAAGATAAGTCCACATACAAGATGTGGCAAAATGATTTTCTTACTATCAAATGCATCATACTTGCCTCTATGAATAATGAATTACAGAGGCAGCATGATAGCATGGACACTCAGTCCATATTGCTCAATCTAAAAGAGCTTTATGGAGAGCATAGTAGGACTGCTAGATATGAGATATCTAAGCAATTATTTCATGCAAGAATGACAGAAGGAACATCCATACAAAATCATGTTTTGATGGTAATTGACCTAATCACTCGATTAAGTCAATTAGGTTTTGTAATGGATGGAGAGTTAAGTCAGGATTTGATCCTGCAATCACTCTCAGAATCATTTTCTCAGTTTATCGTGAACTATCACATGAACAAACTGAATTCTTCATTGCCTGAGCTGTTAAATATGCTCAAGACAGCAGAAAGCCATATCAAGAAAGATAAGGCTCCTCTTCTTCTTGTGGAAGGGATCTCCAAGAAGAAGGCAGGCAAAAAGGGTTCAAAGAGAAGGTTGAATCCTAAAAGTGGTATAAATAAGAAGAAAAAGGGGAAGAAGGTCTTCGGACAAACGACCTATTTTTACTGCGGCAAAGCAGGTCATTGGAAGAGGAATTGCAAGGCTTACCTTGCAACCGTGAAGTCTGGTGCAAATAATGCACCAAAAGGTATGTATGAGATACATACTATATTATCATTAAATTCTTTCATTTCAAATTCTTGGGTATTAGATACCGACTGTGGTTTTCATATCTGCAAATCTTTGCAGGGGCTGCAGAAAATTAAGAGTTTGAAGAAAGGTGACTTCAAGCTCTATGGCGCTGGAGGAGAGTCTATCCAAGCAGAAGCTGTAGGGACAAATATATTGAAGTTACCTTATGGAAAGATCTTAGAGCTTACAAATTATTATTATATGCCTAAGATCATTAGAAATATTATATCTATACCCTTGTTATTAAAACAAGGTTATAGTCTTAATGTAACGAGCGAAGGTTGCTCGATCAAATATTCTAATGAAAATATTTGTTTTGGCATATTTAGCAATGGTTTGTTGACTCTATGTTTGGATGACAATATATTTCATATTGATGAAAATAAAAAATGTAAGAGAGATGACATAAATAATACTTTACTTTGGCATTGTCGATTAGGTCATATTAGTGAGGCTAGGATTAACAAGTTATACAAAGAAAAGTTCTTTGATCCTTTTGATTATGAATCATTGGAAACTTGTGAATCATGCCTCATGGGTAAAATGACCAAGATTCCATTTAATGGACATAGAGAAAGGACAAATGAGTTATTAGGACTTGTACATACGGATGTATGTGGTCCTATGACAACTCAAGCCAGAGGAGGATACTCTTATTTTATTACATTTACTGATGATTTATCTAGGTTTGGATATGTGTATCTTATGAAACACAAATCAGAAGCCTTTGATAAATTTAAAGAGTATCAAAGTATGGTCGAAAAACAAACTGGACAATGTATAAAAATCCTTCGATCTGATCGAGGAGGAGAATACTTATCTAGTGAGTTTCTAGACTATCTTAAAGTTAAAGAAATTCTCTCTGAATGGACACCTCCTTATACACCATAATTAAATGGTGTAGCCGAAAGAAAAAATCATACCTTATTAGATATGGTACGGTCCATGATGTGCTTCACTGAATTTACCTATTTCCTTCTGGGGTCATGCTCTGGAGACTGCAATTTACATCTTGAATAGAGTTCCTTCTAAATCTGTATCTAGTACTCCATATGACATATGGAGAAGTAAGAAACCTAATCTTAAGTATCTTAAGATATGGGGTTGTCCAGCTTATGTCAAAAAAAATTTTGGACATAAACTTGATGCTAGATCAGACAGATGTCTATTTATAGGATATCCTAGAAATAGTATAGGATATATTATTCTACCATCCTACTGAACAAAAGGTATTTGTAAGTAGGCATGCCATTTTCATGGAAAAAAAAATTTATCCTAGAAAAGGGCATAGTGGCAGAAATATTGAACTTAGTGAAGTTCAAGAAAAACAAATAGAAATTTCTCAACCATATAATCATATAAAAGAACCAGAACACATAACTCCTATCCGTAGGTCTAAAAGAGTACGAAATACACCTGTGAGGTATGGTTTCATTATTGAGAACAATGAAGCCCAAGTCATTGAAAATGATGAACCTCTGACCTATGAGGAAGCAGTCAAAAGTAAGGACTCTTACAAATGGCTGGCTGCCATGCAATCCGAAATGGAATCCATGCACACCAACAAAGTATGGACTTTGGTGGATGCACCAGAGGATATAAACCCTATTGGATGCAAATGGATTTTTAAGAAAAAGATTGGAGCTGATGGTCAAATAGAAACCTATAAGGCCAGATTGGTGGCTAAGGATTTTAGGCAAAAATAGAAAATTGATTATGATGAAATATTTTCACCTGTTGCCATACTCAAATCTATTCAGATTATGCTTGCTATAGCAGCATACCACGACTATGAAATATGGCAAATGGATGTAAAGACTGCCTTCCTTAATGGTTTTCTTGAGGAGGAGGTCTATATGTCACAGCCAGAGGGATTTGAGTCAAATGAGAAATCCAAATCAGGTATGCAAGCTTAAGAGATCCATTTATGGATTAAAGCAAGCATCAAGGAGTTGGAACATCCATTTTGATGAAACAGTAAAAGAGTTTGGTTTTATCAAGAATGTTGATGAACCATGTGTGTACAAAAAAACTAGTGGGAGAACCATAGTCTTCTTGGTTCTGTATGTAGATGACATACTACTCATTGGGAATGATATCCCAATGTTACAATCAGTCAAATTATGGCTATCAAATAAGTTTTCCATGAAAGATTTGGGAGAAGCATCCTATATACTAGGAATAAAGATCTATAGAGATAGATCTAAGAGGATGCTAGGCTTGTCCCAATCAAGGTACATTGACTTAATACTGAAAAGATTCAGTATGGATGGGAGTAAAAGAGGTTATTTATCCCATGAGTCAAGGCATACATCTCTCTAAAAAGATGTCTCCTAAGACACCTGAAGAGAGAAATAGAATGAGTTCTATTTCTTGTGCTTCAGCTATTGAATCAATAATGTATGCCATGTTATGTACAAGGTCTGATGTTGCTTATGCTTTAGGCATTGCAAGTATATTTCAAGTTGATCCAGGAGAGGATCATTGGAAAGCTGTGAAAAATATTCTTAAGTACTTGAGAAGGACTAAAGATATTTTTCTAGTATATGGTGGTTCTGATCTTAAATTAGAAGCATATTCTGATTCTAGTTTTCAATCAGACCTAGATAATAGCAAATCCAATTTAGGATATGTCTTTACTCTGAACGGTGGAGCAGTAAGTTGAAAGAGTACTAAGCAGCCAACTATAGCTGACTCAACCACTAAAGCAGAATACATAGCTGTAAGTGAAGCTGCCAAGGAAGCTATCTGGATGAAGAAGTTCATCACTGAATTGAGAGTTATTCCTAAAATTGAGAATCCAGTACCACTTTATTGTGATAATACTGAAGTGTTGCTCAAGCAAAGGAACCAAGCTCTCATCATAAATCCAAACACATTCTGAGACGCTTCCATCTCATTCGAGAAATTATTGAAAGACAAGATGTAATCATAGAACGAGTGGACACAAAGAACAACATAGCAGACCCATTCACTAAGACTTTACCACTGCAACTGTTTGATCGCCACCTTGATTGTATGGGATTAAAATATAAGAGCGATTGGCTTTAGTGCAAGTGGGAGATTGAAAGGAATATGCTCTTAAGCCAATTAATTTTTGGGCTATTTTTTATCTTCCAAACTCATGTAATTATATTTTTTAATAAATAAAGGTATTTATTTCATCATATGCAGTGTCTTGTTATTTATTTAAGATTATGTTGAATCCTATAAATTAGGACTATGATTTTAGGATTATGATGAGATCATATCAGTGAGATCTAAAATCTTAAAATCCTAATTTAAATATTCTTAGTCGATGGAACATTGAGTTAGAGATCAATATTTTTCGGTAAGACTAGCACATTCTTTGTATGCTCGATTGAAAGGGTGATTGATCTCACAATAACTTGTGTATGACACTAATACAAGAATGTGGGTGCTCATTAGAGAATAAATTCACTGAATTGATCCAAATCAAGAATATCTAATGGAGTCTTATCTACATGTCAATAAATGGTTCTCATAGTGGAATTTGTGCATGTAATCCTTTGATCCGAAACTACCATAGAATCTTATATATATAAATCAATATTTTGGTTCATACTCATTCATGACTCAGTTATGTATGGAATGATCTGGATATGGTACATTATATATATGAAGGTTGTGAGTAGGTTAACATGGAAGTGATCTCTCCTAGTAAAAGAAAATAGCATCCTACTTGCTTCAAACAAATGATGATTTAGGAAGACTTTGATCAAAGCATGATAAAAAATTAGAAATAATTTCTAATGTTTCATTAAATGAATCATCATCATGGATTGAAAAAGAAATAAATATGATATTGGGGTTGACATATTTTCATATCCAGAGTCATATTCAGGATGCAGGAAGATTGAAGGATCTAGTTGCATGATAATTTTCACTGAAGGATATTTTTGATATTTTCATCAAAATTTTACATCTATCGAGAAGTTATGATACGTTGCTAGACGTCAATCATGTCTTGTGGGTTCGATCAAATTAAAATTTTAATTTGATCATTAAATTAGAAAGTGTTCTAAATTAAGTCAAATTGGGTTGGCTAGTTTTGACCTAAATCGGTTTAGTTGAGTTCTAACCAGATTAGGTCAAATCACACCCTGACTCACTGCTAGTTAGATGTAGAATCCAATGGGTCACACATAAAGAGAGTTGATTAAGGGTCTAATTGGATTAAACCATGTTTGCAAGATGAACATGCTAGCACATGTAGCAAACCCTAGCACCAGATTTCAAATTGGATTCGAATTGGCTTTCGATTTGGGCTAATTTAGATCCAATTTGAGCCAAATAGGATTTGGTCATGAACTGGATTAACATAGACTGATTGGACTTCAGTTAGAGTGCCACATACCTGAATCTCATGCGCCAGAGAGTCTCTCTCTTACACGTGGGAAGTCTTTCATGCGCAAAGAATTTTTTGGCGTATGGAGTTAGTTGGCACCTACCTTCTTTGACTTTTTCCATTTTGTTATGTCACGTAAATTTTTATATTGGCAAGGACATCAGATATGGGGCGTAGAAGAGTCCTTCTGCAGATGAAATACTTCGTTATTATTTTGAGAAGGGACTTTTTGTCGCCTAGGAATTCTTGCCGCCCAAGACTCCTTGCCGCCCTCTCATCCTTGATGCCTCTTGGAACTTTGACTATTCAAAGTTCATCTCCACACCTTCTTGCTGAATGGGTGTCTCTTTAAGGGCCATTAGATGGCCATCTTATCTGATCTAAGCCTTTTAATTATGGCGCCATTTATTTGCATTGCGACTCTTCATAGAAAATCTACGTAGAATTAGTTCGAAGAGTCCTTCTGTTTTAAGGCACCTCTTGGACTAAGTCTATGTTATTTTAAATGGCACAATTTTTAGATGGATGTGAGATATGATGATGGGACGTGAGATATTGATGAGAAAAGGGCGTGAGAAATTTAGTTGGCACCCCTACGTACATTATAAATAGGGGTGCGCATCAAGAGTCCGGTGTGTGTGAAAATTATCTTTCTTTCTTACAAGAGTTTTTTTTGTCCAATTTTCTTTCTTCCTTTCTCTTGTCTAGATCTTGTCCTTATAAGGACAAGAAGTCATCTTAAGACTAAGAGATTAGGAAGAAAAATTAAGAAGATAAAAGAAAAAGAAAGATAGATAAGGAGAAGTAAGGAAGGTGACATAAAGGCTAAAGAAGGTCTTACCCTTTTAATTAAAGTTCTTATTATTAGAACTCTAATTATATAAATTAGAGGTGCCGGTGTCTTGATCAAGTCTCTGTGTGGATCAACATTGGAGGGTGAACACGTGGGCACCTAGTAGAAATCCTAACGGACTGCTACTGATGATCGGGGTTAATTTAGGGTTTAGCGATAAGAGGTATATTCTAATGCTTTCTTTTATATTATAAATGTATGTTATATGATTTAATTGCTAATGAGGTGGTCCTAGGATTCGGATTTGATTTATATGATTTCATGTTTTTGTTTTAAAATCCATGCTTCCATCCTGTACACCAATCCCAACAACCTCATGGTCTAAGAAGTCATGCAAATGGATAATATACCTAGGAAGGGGCATAAAGGAGCTAAGCTCGAATGAGCTTGCGTTAGCTCAAGCTCGGCTCTTCCCATTTCGGTCTAGCTTGAGTTCAGCTTGATTGACTTGGTATGGTTGTGACTTGAAAAGGAATGAGGTCCAAGAAAGGGGCTAACCAGTATGGAAGGTGATGGTGACAAAACAGTCATAGGAAATAAATGGTCGATTAGATGGATTTAGTGGCTCTAAGAACTATTCACTAGGCTTGAAGATCCATAAAATACATGCATGCGCACACGCACATGTAGAAAGAGAGAGTAATGGTGAAGAGCCAAAGAGAGTAGAGATGGAGAGAAGGGATGAAACAAGGTCAAAGGTTAGTTCAAGAAGTTTCAACAAGATGACACTCTCAAAATTCCTATCTTAGCCACTAGAAAGAACTTATTTATAATAAGTTTTTCAATAAATTATAGTGACACCCCATTAGAAAGAACTTTCACTGACCGTCCAATAGTTTTAATTTTTTCAATTAGACTCCAGGAGTTATATTTTTATTGCAATGTGGCCCAGCCGTCCATAAATACATGACAGTTATATGATATAATTTAAATAAAAAAATACCAAATATGCTCTTATTCATGTGACTGCTCATATGGTATCTTCGAAATCTCTAGCCCCTCCCTGTTTCCTCTTCACGCCTCAAACCCTAAACTACTCATTTTAAAATCTTAGAGCTTTGGGAGGATGCATCCCTCTTGCAGTTTAAGTAATTATCTCAAATCCCCCCCCCCTCCCTTTTTCTTGTTATTTTTCATTTAGATTTTATTCTTAGTGAGGTTTTTTTTTTTTTTTTTTTTTTGTTTCTTCTTGAGTTTTGATCCTTGTTCTCCAACCAGGATTTCTTTAACTCTTTCTTCTTTTCTTGATAATATATTGCTAAAAATGTTTAGCCAGAACAATTCTGACCAAATTTAAAGTCAAATTTAGGTATCTATTTGAGTTTCTTTGATCTTTCCTTATCTGTCCAAGTCAGACCTCATAGGTATTTGGAGATTTTGGGTATCCTCTATAAAAAGCCATTCATCATATTTTTTTTTTCCTATTGTTTCAGCAATTTGATTCACTTGGCCATTTGGGTTGATTTTAATGAATATTCTTTTACCAATTTATCTATCTAGCCATTTGTGTTTCCAATGATGCTGATTTTTTTTTTCTATATCCATTTATCCATCTGATCTATATGATTCTATTGAAGTTTTGAACAATCTGGTCCATTTTACTATTTAGAATATCAGTGCTCATCAATTTCTTGAGATGATGTTCAGCTTTCATGGTGATTTTGAATGATTATTCCTCCAGGGTGGGCATCATGAGCTATTTCGAAGAGGAATGATCTGATAACAAAGTCTTTCATGAATTATATTGAACTCAAGAAGAAGGTGCTGAAAGACTTGGAGGCTGACCTCAATCTTGACCTCAAGGCAGGAGGGCTCAACTGCACCAAAGAAGAGAAGCTCTCCCTCTTCTTCAAAGAGAGAGTGAAGCAATCTAGTCTAAGATTGAGGATATCTACGAGCTCCTGCTTGACAGTAGTTCCTGAATGAAGTGACCGAGTCAGTATAAAATGCCAAGGTCCTCTGCGGCTGAGGGACTGGATGGACTTCGATATGGTATCCATCCTCCGCAAGGCTAAGATCATCAAAGCAAGGCTCGAAGCTCTCAGCCAATCCAACATTGCCAATTGTAGCTTATCGGCTTGATTCGGAGAAGTCAATCTTGTTAACCAAACTAGGATTTCAGTCACCAATGGCCTGAGAACCAAGCTCAAGGAAATGATGAATGTGCTTTAGTCATTAAGAAAGTAGATACTCGCCAAGCACAAAGAAGCCCTAAAGAGGAAGTACTTCAATGCTATAGGAGTAGCAGCAAAGGAGGTGATAGAGAAGATGCCCTCAAGTGGCAACCAAGTTGGGTTGTTAGATAAGAAATGTGAAGTGGACTTACAGATCATGGAGAGGCGGAATGCTATAGGTGATGTACAAGGAGCTTGATGCAATTGTATTAGATCTTTTTCCCAATTGAGGAGGTGGCTTTATACAGTTGTTCATCGGACGCCTAGTCAGAATTAAGAAGGAAAGTGATGGATAGCTCCGATGCTTTATCAAAATGAAGGAAGAAAGTACATATTAGGTATTAGTAGATTAGTGGGTATGTGCATGATTTTTATTCCAATTTTTATTTTTAAATTGAGAGGGTAAATCAGTTAATTGATAAGTAGAGGGCTGGGCTGCATTGCAATTAAAAAAATAACTCTTGGGGTCTAATTGAAAAAACTAAAACTATTCGGAAGTAAGTGCAAATCATCAAAACTTGAAGGAGTATCACTGCAATTTATCTTAAGTTTTCTCGAGGAAGAAACTTATCTATAGATAATAGATTTGAAAGGATAAAAGAGTATTTAGATAAATATATATTCATGCTTATATTATTAATTTTGAGTTATATCAAGCATAAATTAAGAAAGTTAGGCTTATTTTATGTTTGGCTAGTTTAATAATCAATTGAACTTATTTTTTAGCTAAATTTCAAGCCAAGCATGAGCTGCTCATGAACAACTCTTTCGTTTGACAAACCTATATCCAAAAATCATGATGAATATGTCATGTCCCTAAGCTGCAAAAAATTATAATTTTTTGCACATTGCTTACCATTGTAACCAAGACTACTTTGCAAGTGTTTTTCTTTTTCACATTCAAAAAGGCCTAATAAGATTATGGATCCAAACTATAGCAACAAAAACTTCAATCTGGGGTACCACATCCACTTCCAAATTTTTCAAGAAGCCAGTGCATTTACTTTCTATGTATTTCTTATTCCTTTCTATTTTCTAAGGGATCCACTTCTCCACTGTTTGCACCACATTCAGATTAATGAATGTAATCTGAAGGATGATACACCAAAGGAGGTGCAAGCCCAATGACTATGTTGTAGATTGAAATATATAAGAGCTATCGGCTTAGGCTCAGGCCTTTTATAGAGTTGGGTCCAAAGGATGCCTAACTAGAAATTATCACTACTCAATACAAGGAGAAACAATAGTGCTATCCAAAATATTGGAGTAGTGGAAGGGAGGTGATTATCATGCATAACAATAGTAGTCCATATGGTGCAAACCAATAAAAAATAAATAGTTACATCTATCATACAACCATCTAGAATATAGTAATGGTAGCACTACTCAATATATAAAAGTGGTGGAGAAAAGATAACAACCATGCATGACAATACTAGCCCATATATCATAAATCAGCAAGAATATGTGTCAAAAATTATATAGTGACATCTATCCTAGCAATGAATACAAGCCACTTATAAATATCAAATTGAAATCATAAGAGAAGACCTTTTGGCCAATCAAACAATCAATATCATTTTTATCTTTACCTTTAGTTTATCGTTGCTTCTATTCTTTAAATTCTTTGCTTTTAGCTATTTAGTTCAACTCCAGCTTATCATTAGTCATAGTATAAACTTATAGCTCCGACTATACCCTACTTTCTCTTTTTAGGCAAGTGGTATTACAATAATAAAAGTCCTTGAAGCTTAAGGTATTTGGACCTACACTACTATTCCTTTTTCTTATCTTCTTTTCGGCTATCCCATGCATATATAAGAATCTGCCAAAGAAAGCACATGAAATCTATATCCCTCTAAATTTTCCAGCCAACATCTTCCTTTTCTAGCATGTCCAATGGAATAGTTCAGGTAGCTATTATCATGCCACCAAAATAAAGGATTGATGCTCCATTATCAGGACTACTAGAGAGTCCATCACACTATGCCAAGGAGTCTCAGAGTTTCTAAGTTGGCACATATGGATTAGTTCCTCCAATCCCTAGGCAGTTGACATCTTCAATGACTAGACTGGCTCCACTCCTCCTAGAGAGCCTGGCATTGAAAACCATATCCCACAGGAAGAAATGATTCATCTACTATTGCTAGTCCCTATCAGAAAATGTTCACGTAGTTCAAATCCAATATAAACAAGAGCCAACATGCCTATTGAAAACATTCATATGTCAAGTGGCTATTGTATTAAAGATCACTTATGGAACAACATGGTATATTTTTGAATTTGATAACTGAGTAAGTCAAAAGGCTTGTTTCTATTACCGAGAGCCAATATTATGTGCCACAGTATACTCTGATGCCTATTGTGCCGAAATGGACTGATCCTACCTTTGAAGAGGGCAAATCAATCCATCAAATTTTATAATATGAAAAAGTTAGGATTCTTGGAAAACCTAATTTTTGATTTTTAGCCTATAAGATGAATAAGGCCAAAGACCATCTTAAAGAGTCCTTAAGAGTTACAAACCGATGCAATAAGATACCCTACAAGTCAATTAAAGCAGTCAAACCGAACAAGTAGTCACCAATGACTCAATCAACATCAAGCCGATAATTGAACCTAAGGTGGACTATGGCCATCCTAGTTTCTCGATGGCTACTAGGGCAAATGCTGGTGGAATCATGCAGATACATGGCCCAACTATTAGAACTAGTCATTTTCTTGGGACAATGGATGGAGGGTAGCAGTTCAATCTATCTACGATGCAACATATCCCTATTTTGAGGGCCGGGGACAACCACTGCAATGGGTATCACCACCTCCTCATTAGTAGCAATTGTGCACACCACATTTATATGTCAGAGAGCAAACTGTTAACCAACCAATGGCCTATGTTCCTCCAAATCCAAGAGCTAGAAGGCATCAATCATGTAGAGTACCTTCACCTCCAAATCAACCATACCCACCGTATCTATGTACTAGGGGGCAAGCACGGCGAAGTCTTATCTCCACCAGATCTTATATGCTTTCTACATACCACTTAAGTTTGCATCTTGACTCTACTAGATCTTCCATGGATTTATTATCTTTTCATTCAAATATTCTACTCTAAAATTAGATCGATGGATGTGGTACCAAATACATCCCATCATCCTTCTAATCAACAATTGATAGGATGTGGGAGGTATCGTTTACACCACATCCAAATTGATAAGTATAATTCGAAGGTTGATACATCAAGGTAGATGCAGGCCAAGTGACTATAGTGTAAATTGAGAAGGATAAGAACTATCAATTTGGGACCATGCTTTTTGTGGGATGGAAGCTAAAGGATAGCTAACCAATAGTTACTGCCACTCAGTATATGAATGATGATGCTATTTAGAATATAGTAATAGTGGAAGGGAGGGAGGACAAGCCAACAATAATAAGTAATTATACCTATCTTATCAATTATGCTAATAGGGGTCTACGTGGCACAAATCAACAAAAACACATCAAAAGTTATATAGTACCCTCACAATTAATGAGAGCCACTTATAATTATCAAATTGTTTTTCGCCATTCAAATAACTAATTTTATCTATATCTTTATTTTTAGTTTACTGTTGCTTGTATCCATTTTTTCTTTTTTAGTTATCTAGTTCAACTCTGATTGATCATTAGCTGTAGTGTGAATATGTAGCCCCAGCTATACCTTACTTCCTCCTCTTCTAGGCAAGTGGTATTATGATAGCAAAAGTTCTCATGGAGACCAATGTTGCTATCTTTTTCTCTTGTATTCTCTGACGACACCAATGGCACACTTGCGCACATATGGGAACATATCAAGGAAAACTCATGCCTACCGTATCCTCTAAGCTGAGGATTTTTTGACCAACAACCACACTTGTTCTAAAATCCACTACGACAAATGGTTCTATCCTAGGTAACTAAGCTCTGAACTCCTCAACCGCCGACTCAAATAAATTTCAAGGGCACAAGGATTACTCCATAATCTCTATTTGCTCCTTAGGTGATCAAATGATGGAATAGCTAGGAGTCGTCGTGTTTATCAAATTATTCAAATATTATCTAATGTTCAAACAAAAATATTTATCAACTTTGATATCATGACAATGAGCGCCAATTTACTAAACAAAAATTATAAGGCAATAAATACAAGAATCAATCTAAGAGTGGAAAGTAAGGATAAATTTTTAATACCCCAATCTGATATTCATGTAAATAATAAGGCATGGATCATGCAAATGGGATCTAATAGGATTTGAGCCTAACAAAATTCTCCTAGAAGTGCAGTAGTGTTGCATTTCCAAGGCTGACATGCTAAAATTGATAGATGTGTTGGTTCTTCAATGAACATGCAACCTTGAATCTCTTTCTTTTGAGAAACAGGACTCCGAAAATGGAGCACGTTTTATTCAAGTCTTAGACATGATTCTTGTATTTTAATCAGTTTTTGCCCCGAGGCTGATGTTTTTGCCAAAAAAAAAATAAAAAAAATAAATAAAAAAAAAATAAAAATAAAGTTCTGTGGAGAGCTTTCTTATATGACGATCAGTACATACTTTGCCTTGTTTCCATCTTATGACAACCCTTGCCCGTCTGACTCCACCAATTCCATCTGTAACAATGTCCACATTGGTCTCTTCCTAGCTCCTTAAGCCATGCACGTGTATGACATCCATCTCCATTCCACCTTTTCAACCATCTTTGTCCAACCATGCTCTATTTATATCCCACGGCTCCACCGCGCCACCCCCCTGCTGTCCCCCAAGAAAACAAGATAAAGAAAAAGAAGAATAAGAGGAAGATAAAAAAAGGAAAAAAAAAGTTTCCTCCAACCCATCATGCACGCCTCCAGATCCTCCAATCTTAAACCTAAACTATGACCCACCAAACTGCTATCAATAGATGGATTAACGAACACATCTGAGTTTAATCAACATAGGCAAACTATAAGTGCGTGGCAAAGCAGTGCTCTTAAAAAAATTAAAAAGAAAAAGAAAAAGGCTTGGAGTTGAGGATGCTAAGAAAAACGTAGAGCTAATAGCATAAAATAATGTAATATAAAATCTGCAATAACTGTTCACATATTCCGTTTCTTTCTTTTTCATCTTCTTTTGACAAAGATGCAAGTAGCATAATGGAAAATTGATAATCGGACAAAGGTCCATGTTATTTCTAAGTGGTAGCAATTTTAGAAGAATGGTTGGAAATGGGAAAAAGCATCAAGAACCATGAGTTCGAGAAGGAGCAAGATTCCAAAGCAGGTGTGCCACCCGAAGTACATGATTCTTATTTCTGAGATTCTACCACTAAGTATAAGGTGTGGTCTAAAAGAACGATGCATGGTCACATAATTTATTTGTGAAGATTGACAAAATGATTACATCTAACATTGCAAGTCTCTAACATTCTGGGCAAGAGTATAAAACCATAGTATTGTAATATAATACAACTTAGTTAAAATTGAGGAGTGCAAGAGTAAATTGGAAGCAACAGCAAGGTACTGAGGCTTTATAAAGAAATTAGGGAGCGAAGATGTATAAGAGTACTTGTATGTATGATGCATTTGATAATCTCACAAAAAACATAACACATGGACTAAAAAAATGATCAAATAACAAGCATTTTGACTTTGAATTCTATCTTTTCCATATACGGGAGTAGGGGAAAAACGAGAGCTTGATAGGTGACCTGATTGATACAGTCAAAAAGCACTACAGCTTTGGCTTGCTAACATATAAGATTATGATTACTGATCTAATACATGAAATCTCCATTTGAGCGAGTCTCGTGTCTGTATGTTAGAAAGAATTATTAGGAGTTTGATAAAGATACAAGTAGCATCATGGAAAATTGATAGTCGAACAAAGGTCCATGCTATTTCTAAGTTGTAGCAATTTTAGAAGAATGGATGGAAATGGGATAGAAGCATCAAGAAGCATGAGTTTGACAAGAAGCAAGATTCCAAAGCAGGTGTGCCACCCCAAGTAAGCGATCCTTATTTCTGAGATTCTACAACCACGTATAAGGTGTGGTCTCAAAGAACGATGCATAGTCATAATTTATTTGTGAAGATTGACAAAATGATTTCATCTAACGTTGCAAGTCTCTAACATTCTGGGCAAGAGTATCAAACAATAGTATTGTAATATAACACAACTTAGTTAAAATTGAAAAGGAGTGCAAGAGTGAATTTGGAAGCAACGGCAAGGTGCTGAGGCTTTGTAAAGAAATTCGGAAGCGAAGATGTGTAAGAGTACTTGTATGTATGATGTAATTGATAATCTCACAAAAAACATAACCCATGGACTAAAAAAATTGCATTTTGACTTTGAATTTGATCTTTTCTATATACGGGAGCAGGGGAAATAAAGGAGAGCTTGATACCTGATTGACACAGTCAAAGAGCACTGCAGGTTTGGCATGCTAACATAAGGATTATGATTACTGATCTAATACATGAAATTTCCATTTGAACTTAGGACCTGTACGGAAATGTTTGCTCCAATATTAACAAGCAGCGATACGGCTACACTCTTTAAGGTATACTCGAGTGTTCATAGGAATGCCTCATATGAAGGATTCATAATGTTGGAAACAGACCCATATCATAATACAACAAATAATAAAACAGCTAAAGTGGAGCAGCTTTAGTGATAGGAGCTAAAGGTGGTGGATGCCCTACAAGACAATATGGTCAAGGATGTATATATAAACAGTGAACTCATAGTGAAAACATGCTGAAAAAGAGAACAATCTAAGTCTTCATGGTATAGCAGTATCAACAAATCAATCCATCATCAAAGCTAGTGCTAGTCAACAAGTCCTATGGGCTGCTCATCCCAGAATGTAGTACTTGCTAGAAGACACATTTCCCCGTGATGAAGAAGAAAGGTTTTTGTAGCAACCTGACACCTGCTACAAAAAGGTGACTCAATAAGGCACCGGTACCGTAGAGGGGTTTGTTACAGTATTGTACAGAAACATGTACAGCTACTATCTCGCCTCTAGTACCTCAACATGTGTCCATATGGGGGCTTACCATACATGTAAGCTACCAATATGGGGTCCAATAATATATTCAAAATTCCGAGCAATAAGTCAGCATTTAACTAGTTGCATTAACATCTTCCTCTAACCATTTCCAAGTCTGAGACTCCTGGTTCTTGAGACAGGTGCTTAAAACAAGCAAATGGAGCACATGTTCTTACCATATATGACTTTACCTAATTTGCAAATAACCTCAGCCAAATCATCCATTCAGGTTGCCAAAATAGGATTTGTCCCCTACACAAGTGTGTGCGCTAACTTCCAGGCAACAAGTCAGCATTCAGGATACATAAGCGTCGTCCTCTAACAATTTCCAAGTTCAAGTTCCTTATTTATCATCACAGGTGTCTCAAACAGTTTAGTGCAGAAAACGTCTCTATTACTTATCTTTACCTAATTTACCAATAATCTTAACAAGTTCGTCCCTTAAGGTTGCCAAAATTGAGATTGTTCAACCTCTTTTCAGTTTGCATTTACATTTTTCTTACTTATACCCAAACTATCTATGAGCTTATTGTTGCAAACAAATCAACGAGAACATTAAATTATAGAATTATCTAATTTCCAACTCATTATGTCCTTTAGGATTTACAACAAGAAGATAGATAATAAGTAGGCTTGCACTACACAAAACAAGAATTCAGACGACTTGCTTAAAATGAATCTATTTCTTCACATTAATGATGACACAGGTTTAAGCATCCTTCCTTTGCAATTTAAAATGGATGATCCCAAACTTGATCTTTAGATCTCAAATTTTCTGAAAGAAATGTAGGAGCGCACAGCTACAAAACAGAATGACAAAGTGCTCCATTTGATTTTGTTCATTCAGACACAAGGATCCTTCTTGATTCACAAAGCCATCAGGCTTCCTGCATTCGATAGTTTTTATTTGTCTTATTTTCAATAAGCTGGCAATATAACAAAAGGAATAATTATTTTTATCTAAATTCTTTCATGCAGAAAGCAGAACTCAATTTAATCCAGCAATTAGGTTCTGACATTTGTGATGCATCTAAACCTTCTTATGAGTTTCAGGATCTGTTCAGAATGTCATAATAAGATTTCTTAGATCTAGTATCATAATGGCATAATTTAGTGTAAACATTGTAAAATCATTACTGTAGCATTGACTCTTGATAAGCAAAAGACAAAACGTATATCTTCTTAGCATCATGGCTTTCCAGAATGTTACGTCATAACAAAATGCTATTCTCTGTTTTGAAGTTTTGTTCCCTTCTGAAGCGTTATTTTGACAACCTTCATTATTCTCACTTCCTAATATGGTGTTCTAACATCTGCTCTTTTCCTTGCTTCAACCCTCGAGTTAATAAACTGACCAATATGTTTCTTCAATTGTAATATTTGGTTATTAGCACACTAAAGGGCGACATTTTTGCTATAGTTTGCAACATGAGAAGAGATTTTCTAGTGCAGAAACACCATGCCAAGGCAATCCTTTAAATTTCATTGAGGAAAATCAATCCACACAAGATCCTTTAAAGTATAAACTTATAGCAGTCAATTATGTTTTTGTGCCAATTATAGTCATTTCAGAATATGTTTCCCACAATAAAACACAAAATCTAGAAGTTTTTGAGATAAAAGAAAATTACATGTTGTTGGAATTTGACTGTAAATTGAGAATATGATCATATTCTGATGACCAAGGTTGAAATGTAGGACCTAATTTTATGGAGAAGATGCTAGAAAGCAAGAATTATAGACTTCACTTTTTTTATCGGAAAGCTTAAGATAGTTATAACAGATGAAAATAGAAAAGAAAAAGGATACGAGGAACTGAGAATATAGACGGAGAAACCTTGTGGGGAATAGAATAGAATAGAACAACCAGTAGTGCCGCACCATCCTTATGTCGAAGTGCCAAGCTAGGCTTTTTGGAGTAAGGGTGAAAGTGGACCGAATAATATCCATCTGAATATATTTTTGTATCCGAATTTATCCGGATATGGATAGAAATTTGAGCATCCGACTAATATTTGCATCCATATCCATACTCTTAAAAAATTGAATATGGATATGGATATAGATGGATAACTATCCAATCTGTATCTATCCGATTCTATTTGTAACCCTATTTAGCTTTATATAGTACTCATGAACTTTTAAGGAAAATATATAAGCACATTAACATATTATTAACTTGACTAATATTTACTTGGTAATATCTTTAATTTTGTAGTCATAAAATTCAATTAGCAGACTTATATCCATATTTATATTAATACTTCCTATATCCGATTTGTATCTGTCATTTAAAACAAATATGGATATGAATTTTTGTATCCAACTAGTATCCATCCACGTCTATATTCGTCAAATAAAACAAATATGGATATGGATATATTGGTATCCGATCCATATCTGATCCGGTTTCAGCCCTATTTTGGAAACATTCATAGAATGGAATCAATATATGAAAGAGGAAAATGAAGCTCCATTTTGTTTTTATTGACTCCTAAGGGCACCATTTACTAAAATACTACTACATAATGAGTAAGCACATCATATCACAAATATTAATAGGCAAAGGTGTACAAGATAACCGTCTTTAGTCAAGTATGTTGAGACTCCTATCACAGAATACAAAGTAGCCAACCACTGACTTCTAAAATTGGAATCTAGTTGGTTGGACTCTTGAAAAAGAAAAAATACTGGAAAAGCATTGCAAAACTCCATCTCTTAGCCTACTAGCATTCGCCAATTGTTCCCATTCAAGCAAAACTGAAAATGGAAGATGGTGATTCTAGGTTACGTTATGCAGGAGTCCTATAAGAGAAATTAAAGGAAAAGGGAAAGATGAGAGTGGATGACATAATCAAAGAAGAGCTTTGAGTGGTCAAGCATGCAGAACATAGTGACCGGCCCCTTTGATCTTCTTCACACAAGTCATGATGTTGTCCCTATCCTCACTCATGAATTCATATTGTCTTCTTTTGCACTGCTAACACCATTCTTGGTAGCTTTACCTGATATGCACAGAGGCATTCCCTTCTCCATCACATGTGAATACATGCTTGATGCCTAGTTGCATATATTTATCATACTATTATTCTATGTATTACTCCATTAGATACCAAAAAATATATAACAGTTGCTCAACATACCAATGGTTCATATCCCTATTATTGCCCTCCTTGTCTACTTTCTATCAAGTTCATGATCTTTTATATTATAAAGGAGAGGGATCAGATATCATCTACTGGAGGCATCACTTATTTTGTTACATATTTACCATGACTATCATACTTCATGGATATTGATTTACATGTTCCTACAAAAGCACCAAGTTACAAATATAGTTTGATATTCACACTTTCTTTGTAACATAAAATATTGAATCTTTTCTGGTCAATCCTATGGAAAAAGTAAATAATATAGGTTTGAAGCCGATTCTATGTCCCGGTTAATTTCATAGAAAACTGCACCAGTGTGGAACTAACAAGTTAAGGTACTATTAATGATGATCATAATTATTTGGATTTGGTTGACTCCCTCTCATGATGGCCTAAGCAAGAGCTAAAATATGTTATATCCCTATAAGCCTCTATTATTTGAATTACATGACCTATTAAATAAATTTAAGTCAATTTAAAGGAAGAGGAAGGATTGATTGAGTATTGCCCTAATAATCACTATACTTTACAAGAGTGTTGGTGCAGAATTTGGTTGATGCCGGATCAAGCTGGAGTTGAGGAAGAAGAGGTCGCCACCGGTGACCTGCAAAACAAAGTTCCGTCCGGAGTCGGTGGTGGTGGCTTCGGCAGGATCATCCGACAATCAAGTCAGCTCTTCTGGCAAACAGAAATAGAATGCTCAGAAAATAATTCAACAGAATTTTGGGAAGGAGAAGAGAGCTTAGAGAAAACGTATCTAGAGGGTCCCTTTTATAGACGAAATCCGTAACAAATTTAAAAGTGATAGTCGTAACCATCGGATAGTGGGCCACTCAGGGCCACGTGGAGTTTGTTACGGAGAGTAGTGTCCGTTGTCGTGACGTGCCCGTTCGTTGGGATTTAATAGTCGAAGTTCGAAAAAAGCAGACGTTGGTTGGTGAAGAGCTTTGACATATATCAATTCCAGAGAAGTTCAGACTCCTCTAAGTTGTTTATGAGTGAGTTGATTCATGCCGTGTCGAGAGTTATAGATTAAAAGGGGTTTAACTAAAAGAAATCACCTAGAGGGAATACGACTAGAGGGGATCATCCGGAAGGAATGCTAGTTGAAATCTGGAAGTAATCCGCTAGAAGAATCTGGATGAAGTTCGACTGATGGAGAAGTCCGGAAGGAATCCGACTGATGGAGAAGTCTGACTGAAGAAGAAGTTCGGAGGGAGTTCGACTAATGGAGAAGTCCGAAAGGAGTTCGACTAGCGAAGAAGTGGCGATTGAAGCTCTTCTGCGATTATAAATTACACTTGGGTGTGCATTAGACTGAATTTCGGCGGAAGCGGAGTTTACTCCCAACAATAGTCCCCCTACTTCCGAGTTTGGAATTTGAAGGAAGGGAGTAAAAAGGCGACTGCCGAAATTCTTTCCTGGGTTCTGCGATTATTGAAAAAAGCAAGGCATTTTATCATCTTCCATATTGGCGCCAGAGTCCCTTTAACGCGATCCGACTCGAAGAGATGGATTTTTAAAATTTTTGCCGAAGCGCTGTTCTAGACACGGCGCCATAAAGGCACTGCCTGTCGCCATTCTTTTGTCATGATGCTTGGGACGCGTCGCACGAAGAACGGCCAAGGGAGATCTGCAATCATGATGGTTTTGGACCACTTTCTGCTATTTAAGTCCTTCCTTTCCTGGTTCTCATCTTCCTTCCCTTCGAGAGTCCTGGTTCCTTCCTCCTCCGACTTTCGTCTTCCTTTCACTCGAGAGTTTTGATTTCTTCCTCCGTCCTTCTTGATTCATCGTCTCTTTGTCCTTCTCGATCAACCTAGGTTAGTTCTGCCATCCTTCTTTTTAATTATTCTAGCATCCTTCGCTTCTTATTCTCTCAATTTTCCTTAAGAAGCTTTCCGCATCCTTTGCCTCTTAATTTTCGGGGATTTCTCTTGAATTTAGTTTGATCTGAATATCCTCCGGAACTTCCCAATTTGCTGGTTCCTGGAGTTCGTCCGGTCCAGCCTTCCTTGACCCCATCCCTGTTACAGTAGTTCGCACTAGAGACATGTCTCATCAACCTTTCATGCCGGATACCATTCCTTGCGTCCTGACCCCAAACAATCTTTCCCTAATTAGGATTCAGTACGGGATCCCTCAGGAGTACGATCTTAAACTTCCCACATCGAGTGACCGAGCGAGTTCTCCTCCGGCTGGCCGATCCTGCCTATATTTAGAAACTCTGCGTGCCGGACTTTGACTTCCTCTCCCTCCTTTCGTAGTTGCTCTTTTTTGGTTTCTGAACATCTCCCTTGCCTCCGTAGCACCAAATTTTTTTAGGTTTGTGATAGAATTCCTTTCCCTCTGTCGTCTAGTCGAGGTCCATCCAACCGTTTCACTCTTTAGAAACTTCTATACTTTCAAGCGCCATCCTTCTGCGAAGGATTGGTGGTACTTCTCCTCCTAGTTCGGCAATAAGGGATTACTGAAAGATACTCCTTCCATTCACAACTGGAAGGAAAAGTATTTTTTTGTGCACTGTCCGACCTTGCTATTAGATCTTCCTCCTTGGGGTCATATTAGGGAGTCAGTCCGCCGAGCTCCTAGCTTAGATAGAGCCGACCTTGATTCCTCCAACTCAAAGCGTACCGAGCTCCTCTTCTTTCCGATCTTCTGAAAGAACAAACCTTGTTTAACCTCAGTTTGAGTCCCCTTGATCCTACCGATACATTTTTTACTTTTCGGATTCACTCGATTTCACATTTGTGTACTGTCACTGATTGTAATTCCTTCTTTGTTGTAGAAATAGATACTGAAGATGCCGCGATGCTTGCAAAGGAGCTTTACGCCCAGAAGAGGAAAGGAAAAGCGCCAGATGGTAGTTCGAAGAGGATGAAGGTCAGTGCTTCAAGCTCCATGGCCCCCGCTGTCACTGTTGCTGCTTCCGAGGTTGCCGCTAGTGCCGAGGTTCTTCCAACTGCCGAGGTCGGCACTGTTAATGCGGATTCCATGCTCTCTGCGCCCCCGGGCCCTTCCAGTGGGGATCAAGCTCCGAAGCTTTCTGCTGAGGGAGAGACGAGGGAAGGGAAGAAGAAAAAGAAAGCTGTCCCGAAGACACTCCGTAAGGCTCACTTTAGTGAGCCGAATGATGACGGCAATGAACGAGAGGATCCTTTCGATGACCCGAAGATCGTCCAGACTTTAATTGATAAATTTGCCATGCTGGAGGTGGTGGACTGCATGGCCGACCTTGAACCACGGCAGCTCGTCTTGGGTTCTCTCGGAACCCTCCTCAAGGTGATTGCTTCGTTGCCCAACTTCTCTTGTCTTTTGCTTTTTCCTTATTCTCTCTTCTCTCGTTCTTCTTCCTTTTCTTTTTTTTTTTTTTAACATCGATCATTTGTTGCAGTCGGGTCACCAAATGCTCGCCCACATCAAGAGGGCACACCGTATGGAGGCAAAGGCAGAGAAGGTCCAGGAGGATCTTCGAGCCGAGGTCAGTCGCCTTCAGGAAAAGGTCGACGAGGTTGAGCGTCTTGCGGAGGAGAAGACGACGAAAATCAAAAGTCTCCAGGGTGCGCTCAGGAAGGAGTTCATCTCGGTCGGACTTAAGGCTGCACTGGCTCTGGAAGAGAAAAGAAAGAAAGAAGCTGAGATCAAAGTCACCGAATTGGAAGCTCGGATGGCGAAGTCGATCTCAGAGGCGATGATCCGAACCGTGGAAGAGTTCAAGGCCTCTTCCGAAATGAGGAACCTGAATGTCGAATTCGGCCAGCAAGCATTCATTAAAGGTTTTGAGCTCTGCGAGGGCCGAGTTGCCCGAAAATTTTTCGAGCTTGACCTGAGTTTTTTTGGAAGAAAAGGAAGCTGCCGATGAAAAAGCCGAACCATCCACTGCTGCAGTCAACCCTTCTCCCACCGGAGCGGTCGTAGAACCTTCCGAACCTACTGTTGAGGAGCCCAGACCCTCTGAACAACCAGCCGAACTTGCTCTTGAGTCCGCAGCTACTGCAGGAGCGCCGAGTCCCCCTGCTGCTTCCCCTCCCGAGGTTGGGAGCTTTTAATTATTGTATTTTCTTTTTATTTCATCCTGTACTTGAAAAAACATTTAGCAATGAAAGTAAGGCTTCTTTTTATCAATAGCTTAGAATTTCTTTCATATGTTGGATGCAGTCTCCCGCCGATGTCGAGTCGCTGCCTTAAGAAATTTCTTTAAAATCGGTAATTAAGAGTTTGAAGAGGAAAATTCATCACCTGAGGAAAAAACTGAAAAAGACGGAAGACAAACTCCAAAGATCCAAGAAAAATGCTTCGGAGGCGACGATTGAAGTCACTCGCCTCCGCAAATTATACACGAAGGATTTCGTAAGCTTCAGCATTAAGAAGGGTAATTTTGAGGAGTTAGCGAAGTTTAAGAAAAGCGCCAGTGATAAGTCCTAGGCGTTGACCGCGAAGATCAGCTCTCTCAAAGTCGAACTTGATTCGGTGAAAGAGACAATCCGATTGTTGGAGGGAAATTCATCGTGGTCTTCTGATAAGTCGAGACACGATTGAAACTGGTCGAAAAAATTTTCTGAGCTCTAGAGGCAGCTTCATGACGCCGAAGCTCGACACGATAAGTGTAGGACTGATTATAAGGAGAAAACGAGTAGGCTAGAAAGTGAGCTCAAATCGACGAACGAAGAGGTGGCTCGTCTTCGGAGGCAATTACACGATAATCAGCAGGCCAATGCTAATAAAGAGTCGGAGCAGATTATTTTTCTGAGGGAATCCTTCTGTGGTTTTTCATTTGCATATGAGAAGGATAAGGCCGAACTCCAATAATTGAAGATCCAGATGGTATACGAGCGTCAAGCTGTGAAGAACACGGAGGCTGAGTCGGTGGTTCTGAGGAGGCAGTTGAGAGAATCCAAAAATAATTATCGACGAGCCGACAGGATGTACGTGGAGAGTCTGCTAAGGAAGAAAGAACTTGAGGAAGAGATAGTCAGTTTAAAGAAATCTTTGGTGATAGCCAGCAGC
Source organism: Cocos nucifera (assembly GCA_006176705.1). Lineage (NCBI taxonomy): Eukaryota > Viridiplantae > Streptophyta > Magnoliopsida > Arecales > Arecaceae > Cocos > Cocos nucifera. Next base: position 30,220 of record QRFJ01006467.1, on the reverse strand, counting down.
CCAAAGTCTGAGGGATCAGATCGTTCTTAGAGCCTTGGCCTTTTCCTCCTCGTTTTTGTAACCGATCTTATAGACCTTCATTTTGTAAAAATTCTAACTTTAATGAAAAAAATACCTTCTTTAATTATTTTTCTGTTTCATTTCTTCGATTTTCTCCTTCGTTTTCTCTTTTGTTGGAATAATCGTCGAAAAGTAGCTTTTCTCCTGTCTTTTCATGACTAGAGATCTTTATTTGTATCAGGACGATGTTAGGACGATATTGTCTTTCCGTTTCCAGCTTAGTTGATTTTTCTTGATCCTTTTGTCAAAAATCCTTACTTATTTTTGATGAGGTTGGTTTTTGCTTTTGCCATGATCAGATTTTCCTCCTATCTCAGGCAACCGGAGGTTTTTGATTTACTCATATTATAACGAGGTTCTCCTTCTGTTAATAGGACTGTAGTGGCACGGTCGAGCCATTGATAAGTCTTCTTCTCTCCTCTTAATTTTAATAACTGGAGGTCTTTGGTTTGCTCATGTTAGGATGAGGTCCTCCTATCCCTAACATGGCAGTAGGAACACAAATGGGCCATTGAATGGGCCTCTCACCTCATCCCATCTTAAATTAACGAGGCCTTCGACTTTGCTCAAGTTAGGACGAGGTTCTCCTCCTGTTGCTAAAAAAGCTGTAGGGGCACAAATGGACCGTTGAATGGACCTCTCTCCTTATCCCGTCTTAAATTAACGAGGCCTTCGACTTTGCTCAAGTTAGGACGAGGTTCTCCTCCTGTTCCTAACAAGGCTGTAGGGGCACAAATGGGCCGTTGAATGGGCCTCTCCCCTCATCCCGTCTTAAATTAACGAGGCCTTCAACTTTGCTCAAGTTAGGACGAGGTTCTCCTCCTATTCCTAACAAGGCTGTAGGGGCATAAATGGACCATTGAATAAACCTCTCCCCTCCTCCTATCTTAAATAATCGAAGATCTTCGACTTGCTCATGTTAGGACGAGGTTCTCCTTCTGTCCTTATCATGGCAATAGGGGCACAAATGGACCGTTGAATGGACCTCTTCCCTCCTCCTGTCTTAAATAACCGGAGATCTTCGACTTGCTCATGTTAGGACAAGGTTCTTCTCGTGTTCCTAATATGACCACTTTTGATTGCTTCTTTTCTGTCATCACATAGTTTTTGTACCAAAAAACAATAATGTTGAAATGAAGAAGTTTTATTGAACGAAAATTACTGATAGTACATTCTCAAATTTTCTGAATTCCAAGGTCGTGGGAATATTGTTCCTTCGAGCTTCTTCAAGCGATAAGTTTCGAACCGGACAACCTCCTCTACTTCATACGGACCTTCCCAATTTAGAGCAAGCTTTCCTTGATTCTGAGGTTGTGAAATAGCTGCTCGCTGAAGTACCAAATCCCCCACTTTGAATATTCTGCTTTTGACTTTTGAGTTGTAGTAGCGAACTACTTTTTGCTTGTAAGCTGTCATCCGAACTTGAGCTTTTTTCTATTTTTCTTCCACCTAGTCGAGGTTAGCCCTTAGGTTCTGTGAGTTGCACTGCTCATTGAATGCCACGACTCGTGCTGATGGGAGTTTAAGTTCTATTGGGATGACAGCTTTAGTTCCGAAGGCCAAAGCGAATAGTTTCTTCTGTTGGCAATCTTTGGGTAGTTCGGTAAACCCAAAGCACATGATAGAGTTCATCTATCCAAGTCCCTTTTGCCCTCTCAAGCCTTGTTTTGATACCTTACAGCAGGATTCTGTTAGTTACTTCGGCCTCTCCGTTTGCCTGTGGGTGAGCCACTGATGTAAAATAGTGGAAGATATTCAGATCTTCATAAAATTCGACAAATCTCGCTCCAGCAAATTGTCGCTCATTATCTGTTATGAGGGTCCGAGGTAGGCCGAATCTACAAACAATCGACTTCCAGACGAAGTTCTGCACTTTCGCTTCAGTTATTTTTGCCAGAGGTTCCGCTTCAACCCACTTTGTGAAATAGTCTTATTGCCACCAAGAGGAACTTCCGCTGTCCGGACGCCACTGGAAAAGGTTCGAGTATATCCATTCCCCATTGTGCAAATGGCCATGGGGCGCTCAGGGATGTAAGTTCGAAGGCTGGCTGTCTTTGAATGTTTAAACTTCTTTGGCAGCAATCACATTTTTTGACATATTTTATAGAATCATGGTACAAGGTCGGCCAATAGTAACCCTGCCGAAGTAGTCTTTATGATAAAGATCTGGCCCCTACATGACTTCCCAGATTCCCTCATATACTTCCCACAATGCAAAATCAGCTTCTGAAGATCGGAGACATCTCAAGAGCGGTAAAAAATACGATCTTTTATATAGCTTGCCTTCATATAGAACATACCGGAAGGCTTGGTTTCTGAGTTTCCGAGCTTCTTTTAGATTATAAGGAAGAACTCCATCTTTAAGATAGACGACCAGTGGATCAATCCAACATGGCTCATGGTCGATCTGCATTACAGATTGCGGTTCCTCCGAACTTGGACATTTTAGAACTTCAAAGAATACTTTCTTAGGCAGTTCGGCCGGGGCTAAAGTGGCCAATTTAGAAAGAAGGTCGGCTCTGGTATTTTCTGCCCTTGAAATCTATTGGATTTTAAAACTGTTGAAGGCCGGAATCAAGCTCTTCATTTTCTCAAGATATTGCATCATGCTTTCCTCCCGTACTTCATAACTACCGCTAACCTATCCGACCACTAGTTGGGAATCACTATAGACTTGGAGCCGATCTGCTTCTAACTCTTTAGCTATCTTTAATCCAACGATCAACGCTTCATATTCGGCCCCATTATTAGTTGCAGAGAATTCAAAGTGCAGTGCATATTCGGCGATAATCCCCTCTAGGTTAACCAAGATCAACATTGCGCCTGCACTAGAAGCGTTGGATGAGCCGTCCACATATAGGGCCCAAAAATCTTTGGAGAGATCGGCTCTTTCTTCAGAGGAGCTTGACTGCAACCATGAAATGCTAGTTTCATTCTGTTCAAGCTCGCTTCATCCAAAATGATGCATTCCACTACAAAATCTACCAATATTTGGACTTTGACTGACGGTCGAGGTTGGTAGTTAATATCTAATTCGGTGAGCTCAATTGCCCATTTTGTCATTCTCCCAAAGGCATCTGTTCGATGGAGAACTGCCTTGATTGGTCGATCAGTAAGGAGGATTATGGTGTGCCCCTAAAAATAAGGTCGAAGTCTCCGGGCTGCAATCAATAGAGCATAAGTTAGTTTTTCTAACTTGATATACCTGATCTCGGCATCTCTCAGGACCCGACTTATGCAGTAGATCGGCCGTTGTACTTTCGCTTCTTTAACTAAGACTGCTGCCAGAGCTGCTGGAAAGACCACCAGGTATAGAAACAGTTTTTCTCCAGATTCAGTCTTGGCTAACAGGGGAGGTGAACAAAGATAGTCCTTGAGCTCATTAAAAGCTTGCTGGCATTCAATGGTCCCGCAGAAGTCCTTTGGTTGCTTGAGAACTCGAAAAAAGGGCATGCATCACTCGACCGACCTTGAGACGAAGTGGTTCAGAGCTGCCACCTTTCTAGTCAGGCGCTAAACTTCTTTGATGGATTTGTGAGCCGTCATCTCTTGAATGGCTCGAATCTTCTCTGAATTTGCTTCAATCCCACGCCTTGACACAATGAACCCCAAGAATTTTTCTGAAGTCACACCGAAGGCGCATTTGGTTGGGTTCAACTTCATCTTGTATTTCCGAAGAGCATCAAAGGTTTCCTCAAGATCGACAATGTGATTTATTGAAGTTTGACTCTTGACAAGCATGTCATCTATATACACTTCCATGTTGCGGCCGATTTGCTCCTTAAAAATTTATTGACCAGGCGCTGGTATGTTGCTCCTACATTTTTTAGTCCAAAAGGCATAACCCTGTAACAGTAAAAACCACGGTCAGTAATAAAAGCGATTTTCTTCTCATCCTCTAGCGCCATCCGAATTTAATTATAACCAAAGAAGGCATCCATGAAAGTGAGGAGCTCATGGTCCGAAGTTGCATCCACCAGTTGATCAATTCTAGGCAAAGGGTAGCTGTCTTTTGGGCAGGCTTTGTTCAATTTTTTGAAATCTATGCATATTCTCCATTTGCCGTTTGCCTTTCTGACGAGGACGACGTTGGAGACCCAGTTCGGAGAGTTGACTTCTCAAATGAATCCAACCTTAAGGAGCTTATCAACTTCTTCTGCAATTGCCTTCTGTCTCTCTAGGGCATGGCTCCGCATCTTTTCTTTCATCGACCGATGTTTTGGATCAACAGCCAAACGATGCTCCATGACTTTCGCATCGATTCCCGGCATGTCCGCGGAGACCCAGGCAAAAACATCTATATTTTTTCGAAGAAATTCAACGAGCTGCTCTTATATCCCATCAGTTAGATTGGAACCAATCTGTACCAAGTGCTCCACATTCCCATCATTCAGAGAGACTGAGATAAGATCTTCCATCAGTTCTCTCCTTTCTTTCGTAAGGTCGTCCCGGACATCTAACCCGTCGACAGGACAAGGGTCGGACTGTTCTTCCTTTTACAGGATAATTGAATAGCAGTGCCTTGCCAAAGCTTGATCTCTCCTGACCTCTCAGATCCTGTAACTTGTCGAAAACTTTATCTTCAAATAATAAGTTAACACCACCGTCCGAAGTGTATTTAGACTAGATCGGCCGAAAATTGCATTGTAAGCAGAAGGAGCTTTTACTATCAGAAAATCTACCAGCACTCTGGATTATCTTGGATATTGCCCTGTAGCCACAGCTAGAGTTATTACACCTTCAACTGATACTGCAGCACCAGCGAAGCTTACTAGTGGGAAGTTTATTGGTCCAAGCCGACTACTAGATATTGACATTTTGGAAAAAGCATCATAAAACAAGACGTCAACCGAACTTCCATTATCAACTAGGACGCGACGTACATCATAATCTGCTATATTTAAAGAGATTACAACCGCATCATTGTGCGGAAACTGTACTCCCCGTGCATCTGCCTCAATGAAGGTTATGGATTCTTCAGTCCTCCATCTCTTCACTGATCCCTCAGATCCGCTGGCCTCTTCTCGCCGAAGTCCCCCAAAGATAGTATTGATGATGCCGAAAGACGGTCGATCTCCTTATTGTTCCTCTCTCTTTGATGGTTTTGGCTGCGGCAGTGCCCTCGACCGATCTTCTCTTGCTTTAGACCGGCATCTGAGGAATCGACCCAGCTGGCCTCTCCTGATGAGCTCCTCGATCTCGTCTTGGAGCTGAATGCATTCTTCAGTATCATAACCGTGGTCATAATGATAGAGGTAGTACTTGTTAGGATTGCGCTTGCCAGGATGAGTGTACATCCTTTCAGACCTCGACAGTTGCTCCTTGATCTCTATCAATACTTGCATTTTTGGAGCATTGAGGGAGGCGTAGTTATGAAACCTTCTGGGAGAGAACTTCGTGCCCTTCTATCAAGGCTTCTTCGTACCCTTCTATCGGGGCTTCTTTGACAACGAGCTCGAGGAGTTCGGACTCGCTTGCACTTGAGGAGAGTCCGTGAGCACGGTCGAACTTCATTCGGCCCTTCACAGCTGCAGGCTTATTAGACTCGTCCGCCTGTCGCTCTCCTGCGGCTTCCTAATCCTTCAACTTGAAGACTTTTTCTGCTCAGGCATGTCCTTCAGTCCGAGCTAGCAGATCAGCAAAATCCCTGGGATACTTCTCCAGAGAGAACAGCAAATCATTCTTCTGAAGGCCATCCTTCAGCGCAACCATTGCAACAGAGTGATCCAGGTTTTGAACTTTCAGTGCGGTAGCATTGAAGCGATTGACATAAGCCCGGATAGACTCCCCTTCCTTCTACTTGATGTTGATGAGGGAGTCCGAACCTCTCCGGGAATGCCGGCTGCTAACAAAATGAGCCACAAATTATGTAACATCATGGTCCGAAAGACCTCCAGATGATCAACCGGATCAAAGATTACATCGTAGCTTTCAAATTGGGGAAGCTTGAAGTTCGGCGGAACGGACTCTTACATAATTCGGGGAGCGAGGAGGATCGGTGCAAAGATCGTCATGGTGAGCCGAGGCGATGTGGCGGAGTTCCTCAATCTGTCGGTCAATCTCTTGCAGTTTTTGATCGAGGACGTCATCTCGATCGCAGATCTTGGAAGGCTTGTGGCTATAGATGGGGAAGATCTCTTCCGGAGAAAAATCATGATCTAAACAAGAATCCTCTGCTCTCTGTTTCTCCTTCTCAGGGGCGATGGGTATGCTATCCCAAGTGCGCCTCCTTAGAATCGATTTCTGACATCCCGATGGTGGATTTTCTGGCGGAATCGCCGTCAGGGGTTGCTGCATAGCCTACACCATTTCGGTGAGGCCCTGAATTCGGTACATCAGTAGGTTAAACTGCTCCGGATCTACCGTGGCCGCCGATGGAGGAGATTGAAGCGCCAGCAATAGAGTGGGAACGAATAGATCTGGCGACAGAAACGATAGATCTCCGGATAGTCGCCTTCTTTAGAGACATTTCTTGAGATTGAGGGAGATGATAGAGATGAACCTTGAAGAAGAAGATCTACAGAATCGACTGAGCACTCCTTTAAGAACAAGAGTTTACAAATGCGTCCTTTCTCTAGCGCCAATCCTGTTGGTGTAGAATCTGGTTGACGCCGGATCGAGCTGGAGTTAAGGAAGAAGAGGTCGCCATCGATGACCTGCAAAACAAAATCCCGTCCGGAGTCGTTGGTAGTGGCTCCGGCAGGACCCTCCGACGATCAAATCAGCTCTTCTGACCAATAGAAATGGAGTGCTCAGAAAAGAATTCAGCAGAATTTTGGAAGGAGAAGAAAACCTAGAGAAAATGTATCTGAAGGGTCCCTTTTATAGATGGAGCCTATAACAAACTTGAAAGTGACAACCGTAACTGCTCGGGACCACGTGGAATTTGTTACGGAAAGTAGTGCCCGTTGTCGTGATGTACCTATTCGTTGGAATTTAATAGTCGAAGTTCGGAGGAAGTAGGCGTTGGTTGGTGAAGAGCTTTGACATATATCAACTCCAGAGGAGTTCGGACTCCTCTAAGTTGTTTATGAGTGAGTTGATTCATGCCTTGTAGAGAGTTGTAGATTAAAAGGGGTTTGATTGAAAGAAATCACCTAGAGGAAATACGACTAGAGGGGATCATCCGGGAGGAATGCTAGTTAAAATTTGGAAGTAATCCGGTGGAGAAGTCCGAAAAGAATTCGACTGATGGAGAAGTTCGGAAGAAGTTCGACTGACGAAAAAGTGGCGATTGAAGCTCTTCTGCAATTACAAATTACACTTAGCTGAGCATTAGACCGAACTTCGGTGGGAGCTGGGTTTACCTCCAACAAAGAGGTTCTAGGTTTGATTGTCGGGTGGTGCATCCCCAAGTATTTGACTTCCAAAACTATAGTTACAGGTGGATCAAACTCCCTTTCTCTCTCATAAAAAAGGAAAGGAAGGAATACCAGATTAACTGAAATCATGAATACAAACGATATTATAATTATCATGTGATGGACCACTTCTCTAGACTTATCAAGGATTAAACATCACAATTTCCACTAGATGATATATTTGGCATATATTTTCCAATCACAAAGCTCAAGAAGGCAAGAGGGGAAGGTCTAATTAGACATCAAACTTTTATTCCTCAAACATCCATCCAAAGTTTTAAAAGGCGGCTGTGGTATGCAGACGGTCAGGTCACTGTAGAGCACATATGCGGCATGTGGAGTGCATATGTGGTACATATAGTTCACATTGTTAAATATTTTAAAACAAATAACAAATATAATTATATAGAGTCATGGTTAAAGAAAAGAAATAAATCAATAAATTCAAAAGTTATTTTATACACACTAATTCATGCCTAACTTTTATTTGTCAAATATTAATCCAAAATCTTAAAAGGCTGTCATGGTATGCAAGCGATGGGGCTACCACATAGCACATATGTGGCATGCAGAGTGCATATATGGGCACATATACGATTCATATTTTTAAATATTTTCAAATAAATTACATATATAATTATATACATAGATGTTTAAAGAAAAGAAATAAATCAGTAAATTTAAAAAATATTTTAATACACACTAATTCATGCTTATTTGAGTGGGTCATATATGCAGTTCATATTTTTATTAAAGCATATAAACATATAAAGTGTTAAAAATAGGAACAAACAGAAAAACACAGGGCAAATAAGAATTAAGTATGCACATTCATATTTAATTTGAGACTTTTGAGTGAATAATCTTAGTTCTAACATGACATGTTGACCTAATAAAAAGAAAATATCACCCTATGAACAAGAGATCGTGCACAATCATGCAAAAAAGAGTAAACTATAAATTGCACACAACATTGTTAGAAGCCTCCAATAAAGTTTAAAATTTTCAATTGATATCTCAAAAAACAAAAAAAAAAAAAAAAAAAAAAAGGGAAGAAGAATGGACTTTGAAGTACATATTTTATAAATAGAAGGGGCAAAAACATATAGTACTTAAGGTATGCAGGTGCATATATGCCCACCTAAGCATATCGGCCTAATAATGTGGCCCAACACATAAAGGGACTGCAAATGGCCTGAGAGGCATGGTCCAAGGGCCGCCTCTGCACATGCAGCTGCATAGACTGCTTTTTAGAATAGTGGATGAATCAGATCACAAATGAAGATCTAAAGGAAAGAATGAAAACAAAAGACCAAATTCTTCCCCAGAAAAGTTTAGAAAACCAGGAAGGGGCTATAAAATCATAGATTTCATTTCATATCAGATGGCTCGTTCAGTTCGTTATGACCCAGATCAAACAAATCCAATTTTACTAGTAGATCAGAATACTATTATCCATCATTAGCTTATTCGGCTGACCAGGCAATCATCCAATCCAGCATTACCCCACTAACTTCATCTTCAATGACAAACAAAATAGTGAATCAAAGTCATTGTTGAACTTGAGAGGTTTGGAACATGTACAGAACCATTTCCATTTGCAAGCAGAAGGCTACAGGTAATAGTTACAAGCAAAGAACTGCTGTTATGTCACTTTTCTAACAATGAAAACCTTTATTTTAGGGAAATATAATTAATACTACGTTATAACAGCAAACCCTTGATAGCAGCACAAACATATGAAGAACGTACAGCTGCTATACAAAAAAGCACTACGAACCTTTATTTTCCTCAAAAAAGATATTTCAGAGTTCATAATTCCGAATGCGATTAATTATCAAATTCGTCTCATAGAAACCGAAAAATATATCCATCAAGCATATCAAAAACAAAATTCCAAAAAAAAAAAAAAAAAAATCTATTAGCAAGCTGCCCGAACACAAACAAAAGTGATATAAAACAAGATGCTGCCTACAGGCATATGTATTATTATTTCAAGTTGCAGAACAGAATATTACCGTTGAAGCCAATTACATCCAAACTGTCAATTGACACCCTTTTTTATCCAGATTATATTCACATCCTTTCTGATTTCATTTCAAATTAAACTGTGGGTTTGCGTTCGAAACCATGGCCGGGTTCTTCATCGGAGGGGAAGGCATTGAGGGCGGTGACCGCAGCGGCGGGAGGCCCAACCCGGCACCTCTTCTCGACCATCTCGTTGACGGCGTTGGGGTCGCCGGAGAAGAGGGCCTCGACGGAGCCGTCCCTCCGGTTGCGGACCCAACCGTTGAGGCCGAGCTCCCGGGCGTTCTGGACCGTCCAGTCGCGGAAGAACACTCCCTGGACCCGGCCCTTGACGACCACCTTCACCTGGACCAACGATAACGAAGAGAGAATTTAAGTGAATAGAAAACAGATCAAAATGTGGGACTCAAAATAAACTAAAAATGAAAGGAAAGAAAAGGGAGAGGAGCGGACGGTTTTTTTGGCTGAGGGAGGCATCGGCGACGTTGCGGCGGCGGCGAAAGCGTTCATAACGAGGTTTTGAGAGCGTCGGTTGCTCCAGAGAATAAAATGGGGGTGGAGGGGCCGGGAGAAGGCTCGAGAGAAGAAACTGGTGGCCCGGGGAACGTGCCGTTCGAGAATGAGATCGGCAACAGGCCATCAGCACCGTTCCTATTCTCTGCGTGTGGCGTGGGATGCACGCAGATGGAGGCATCCATCGTTACATATATAGAGCTGCGAGTTGGGCTTTGATTTGAGTTAGAAATGGATCGGGTCAGGTTCGGGAAAGCGTTCGGCTCGACTCTGTTTTGGGTTATACAGCCCTGCTAAAGAGTATGTTGGAGTTGCATGGGCCAAGGTCACCTAATGCTCATCGTACCCTTCATCCCGACTACCTAATTATTAAGAATGACTCAGCCATAATGGTAACTTGAATCCAGAAGTGTGTTGCAACTTGAATCCAGAAGTGGGGGGGGTGGGGGGATGCCGCCCACCATCTCTTGTAGGACATATATCTCACCATCAGGATGCACATGGCAGCCAATTAAGTGGCTGCATTTATTGCGGAGTACTTGGAATCGCTGTTGTTTTGGATTGATACGAGAGAGATTCTTAACCTTCTTAGATATTTTTTATCTTCGGACTCTTCTGGACGCAAGAATTACACGAATGGGCCTTATCAAGGAAAAAAAAAAAAAAGGCCGGAGTTAGATTTAAAATAAAGGACCAATGACAAAATATAATTACTGTATGACAATTCATATTGGGATCAAAGGAGTTTGAAAGAAATGAAAACTTAGTCTCAATGAGGAAAAGTTTGGTGAGCATGAAAGAGAGAGAAAACTAGGGATTGAAGGAACTTTCTGATGAGAGAAACAAATGAAATCGACAGCCCTAGTTTCTATATTATCCTAATGCAAATGGATGGCTAAAAAAAAATCCTTAATTTCAAGTTTATTATTAGACTCAATATCAAAGCCTTGCTTATCAAAAAAAAGGAAAAATGGTTATATTACACCACTCCCTAAAATGAGGAGAAAGATTTGGGTTCAAATCTTCATGGACAATTCTAAATTATCAAATAAAAAATTTCTATTTGGAGGCACTCCCACTATTATTTTATAAAACGTACTTTAAAAAATAAAAAATTTTTGAAAATTATGAAAATAATTAGATATTCAAAAAAAAAGATTAGCTAATCAAGGAGAAAAAAGATTTTCTTCAACTCCCTCAACTTAAATCTCTTAAAAAAAATTAGAAGAAGATTAAAAAATTATGAAAGTATGGCTTAAATCTTCTTTTCTTTTATTGATTGGTTCTCCTCCATGAAATATATAGGCCCTATTTATAATAATGAAATTCATCCTTGCATAATTTGGATTGAATTTCTCTTCTTATCTTATAGAAGAACATCCATCATTAAGCAATTTGGGTTAAACTCTTTTTCCTGATTTAAATAAAACTAGATCTTTCAAAAAAATATGATTAATATAAAAATTATAAAAAATATTAAAATTTTATAGAAGATAGATCTTGACTTTTACATTAACTTTATTGTCTATAGTTTTGCCTAATTCTTCATAGATTGAAAGATAACTTTCGATCAATTTTTTTTTAAAAAAAGAAAAGTTTTGTTTGACCTGTTCAAGGCTCAAACAATGAATTTTTGCTTGATTTAGTCTCCTTAGGGGTTGGCCTAAATTTATAGATTTATATCCAATTTTTTTTAAAAAAAAAATCATCTCAATCGGATATTATATGACCAAATTATGATTTTCTAAAATTTGGCATGTAATTTAACTTCTTGATATGCTCTTGAACCCTATCTAGCCTTTACTCTTAGTGGCCAAAGTGATTCACATCGAATATGAGGATCCTCCTAGATCAAAGCTCCTCATATTTAAGAAAATTTAGCTCTTGCTAAATCAAAATTAAAGATGCAGAAACACATGTTTCCTTATTCATGGTTGAACTATCTAAGTTTGCTCGAAAATGATTTTTGGCATCGCTCTTCTTTGCTAGATGGTCTCAGCGAACCATTTAGTCTACTTTCGCATTTGGACTTCATGGAGTAGATGCTTCTTGTCGTCCTTATTGTCAACGATGACTATGACAACTCTTCTTAATCTCGATCTCAATTGATCGCTAGATGAAACTAAGAGATGAGAGCTTAGCCTCTCATGAGTAGTTTTGGCTTCTTATATCATTATTATGAACTTACTACAGTTATTAACAAGATACTTTGTCTAGCCAACAGTCATGAGGTTGATGTTTCCTTGTGTTTCAGAGACATTATTCAAGAAATTATTCCGATCTTTCACGAGATGATACTTTCTTCACCACCTATAGAAGATTGCATCTCGATCCCAAAAGTATGAGCTCCCAAGTATAATCTGGTAGACATCTAAAGAAACTACTTCATATGTTATCTTATCAATATAACTCTTAATGATGGCAAACTTAAAAGTACATTGCTTAGTAATCTTCAACTTGATATTCTTCTAAATCCAATCAAGAGGGCAAGGATGTGGATGAGGCTTACTTTGCAACCCCATCTTCTAAAGCAAATTTTTAAAGATGAGATTCTTTTGGCTTCTAAGATCTACAATAGCCCTAATGATGCTCTGATTCACTTGGATCTTCAAATAAAAGAGTTCCTCATGCGCCTCTAGATCTGTCTCGGTTATTATCTCGAATTCCCTCACCATCAAGCTTAATTTGGAGTTTGATTGCTCAAATTTATGCAACAGTAAGTTCTAGAATTGATTTTGATGATGTCAAAAGAGTTTGAGTATAAATTATAATTATTAATAATGCTTTTGAGGGTGATTATAGAATTTCTTATAATGCTCAATAGTTGATTTCATTCAAGGAGAAATTCTCTCAAATTTAAGTGATTTTGTGTTTCCAAGTCAAAGTTTCAAATTTTGGAAGTAAAGAAATATAATAAAAAAAAGTCTAGCATACAAAGATTTCTCAACAAGTCTATCTATTTAAAAATTAAATTTGAAAAAGCAAATCTAGCCTAGAATATATTTGAACAAAGGAAGGTACTTAAAAATAGAGAAAATCATTTTTGGTACACATGGCATGCCTTTGAATTAATCAAGAAAGAATCATAGCCAACCCAATCTTAGTTCAAGAGAAAAGATAGAAATATATGAAATTTAGATGTTTTCTTTTAGCTAACCAAGACGGGATCATAGCCGACTTACCTATATGGATAGCTGACTCAACCTCAGACTTAGGATGAAAACAAAAGATTGAAGATATCAAAGATTCTCCTAAACCAATCATGAAAATAATATGACCGACCAATATATGAGCTTAAGTGACTCATAAGAATGGAATATTCGACTTAGTCTCAAAGGCAGAATAATATAGAAAGTAGTAAAAATTTATAAATTCTCTGAGTCGATCTAGAAGATCAATTAGCGGACTAAGTGATGAAATTAGTCGACTAAGAAGATATCTAAATCGATCCAGTCTCAAGCAAGCAGAACAAACAAAAAGCAGAAAAAGTTGCATCTATTTATAAGCCATTTTAGAATTTCACTTACTTGACTTAGCACTTCAGGTTAGCTAACTAGGAGCTTGGGTAAGTTGACTCATAGATTTTTTATAGAATAATGGCTAATTTTTTAGATTATTTCAAATAATTATACTTTATTTGTAATGGCTATTTTTAAGCTTTCAATGGTTAGAGAATTAATGATAGATATTTTTAAGGCCATAAATATAAAGAATTCAAATGAGAAACTAAGATTTTGAGGATATTAAATTTATTAAAGAAAATATTTAAGCTATTGAGTAGAATAAAAATAGAGAGAGGAAGAAAATTAAAAAAAGCTTCTTATTCTCACCTTTCCATATTTACTCAACTCAAAAGAGACAAAGAGTGCATTGAATTGAGCTAACAACCACTTAGTAAAAGCATTCAAGTCTTCATCAATTCTCTCTTAAGTATTTAAGAAAGAAGTCAAAGCAATTCAAGAGTTCAACCACTTCGACTTCATCAAAAGTTTGAAGGTTTATTATTTATGCTTTAAATTCTTGTATATCTTTCTTTAAACTATTATGATAAATTTCTTGAAAAAGAAACTTAGATTTTTTAAGGGTTCATCCAATCCATAAATTGGATATTGTAAAGTTTTGATTGATAAGCCAGAAAAAATTAATTGGATTAATTGTAAGCCCAAGAAAATAATCACTTGTGAGATTTTGATTAGTGAGCTTGAAAAATCAACCGATTTAGATTGTGAATCTATGAAAATAATCTATCTATAATCTTGAGGGATTATAGTTAGAATTTTCAAGTGGGTTGACTTGGGGGAGTGGATGTAGATGCTGAGTTGAGCATTGAATTTCTATAAATCTCTTAAGTTTTTTATTATATATTTGTGTTTATATTTACTCTCCTACTACATATTTATTATCTACTAAAATACTCTACAAACATGTTTAAATTTGTTGTTGTGCACAAGTTCTTCAAATTATTTTTAAGAAACCTAATTCACCCCCCTCTTGGATTGCCATCTCAACAAAATAAGTGATATTAGAGTGGGTACTCAGTCCATTGAATCTAACCATCAAAAGTTAAAGATCAATAGCAACCCCAATTAGTATGTCCTTGATTGAAGATCAATCAACCAACAGATATCCATTTTTTAATAGCATAAATTATACATACTAGAAGCTACAAATGAAAATCATCATTCAAGCACTAGATTATGACATATGAAATGCCATAGTTAATGGCTCTCACACATCTACTATTATAATTGATAGTATATCTTCTTCTAAATCTGAAATGGATTAGGATGATGTAGATAAAAGATTAGCTTAATTAAATACAAAAGCAATGATATTTTATATTATATTTTAGATGCTAATGAATTTAATAAAATTTCTATATATATGTCTGCAAAGAAAATTTAGAATATATTAGAAGTTATCCATGAAAGTACATATCAGATTAAAGAATCAAAAAAATAACATGCTTGTAAATAGATATAAATTATTTAAAATAGAATCTAATAAAAGTATTAATGATATGTTTGCTAGATTTATTGATACTATAAACAATTTAAAGAGTCTTAATAAGAACTACACTAACAGTAAGCTTGTTCATAAAATTCTTAGATCATTATCCAAGAATTGAGAAGTCAAGATCACCACGATCCAAAAAGCTAAAAAGCTCAACAAGTTATCTTTGGAAGAGCTTATCACTCACTCATAACTCATCAACTGGGCATGAACCAAAATATAGAAGAAAAGGTAAAGAAAAGAAGAACAATTGTCTTGAAGTCTATAGCCAATGAAGGTGAGGAAAGTGATAAATCAGAGGAGTCCGACAATGATGATAAAATGACCATGATCATCAGAAGATTTCAATGGTTCATAAGAAGAAAAATGTATGGCCCCAAGAAGAAAGGTTTTAATAGAGAAGAAGGAAGCAAAGAAAATAACAAAGATAAGAAAAGGAAACAACTATTAGTGTGCTATGAATGTAAAAAATCTAGATACTTTAGAACCGACTGCCTCCTACTCAAAAAGAGCTTCAAAAAATTCAGAAAAAAAATGATGATGGCTACTTGGAGCAACGATAAAGACTCTAACTCTAAAGAAGAAGAAGAGTCAAAAGAAGAAAAAGCAAACTTTTGCCTCATGGCATATGAGGATAAGGTAAACACTGATAATTTTGATGATCTTACTTTTGAAGAGTTATATAATGCCTTTGTTAGATATGTGTGCCCTAGAAGCCAGAAATGACTGACACTTATTTTACAGTTCTAAGGACAAAATTATAATTTTAACTATAAATAATAAAATAGGTTATTTTCTATTATAATGTGTATTTAGTGTCTGTGATACATCCCTTGAGTTAATGGCAATGATAATTCTTATTTCAAGAGTTGAAAATTTAAGACATGAATTTTCATTATTAACTCATAAAATGCTCTCGACCATAGGATCATCATGAGGCTGGTGATTGATCCGAAAGGTTGGTGTACAATCACTTTTTTATAGTAGATGAGTCTTGAGTCTACAGTATAGAGACATCGGAGCGAGAGTACAGGTACTCGTTAGAGAATGAGGGCACTGAGCGTGACCACCTCGAGTAGTCATTAGGAAGTCTACCTTCTCGTCAATGACTGACTCGATGCTGCAGTAGTGTGTCTGGTTCTTTGACCTGAGGTGCATCGATAGTTCACCTTGAGGGTGTTATAGTTTGACTACACCATTACTCGATCTCCTAGCCATATGGGAATCCTGAGGTGTATGTTGGCTATAGCATGTTCATTGTAGGAACTGGATTGCATCAAGATGGAAATCTATCTACCTCGGTGGTATGAGGAGTAGCCCTATGATGATCATGAGAATCAAGTCCAGAAGTCCCATGGCCATGGCAGAGTGAAATAATAGAAAGAGTTTCTATTTAGATTTTCACATTGGACTCGAATCGAATGATTACATCATATGACAGAGACTAGGGTTTGACGAGTTCACCTTAACCCTAATCTGATCGGGGCTCAAGATAGAAGAACTTAATCACACAGGTAGCTGCACCAAGAGGTTCGCATTTTCAGCTCTGATGGGTTGCCACCATATACTGCTAGGTGTCACTGGTGGATTTTGGGAGCAATTAGAATGATTTAGATGATCGATCATTCTAGCTGTTCTCGATCAGAAGAGTTCTGATCCATCGAAAGGAGTTTTCGATGATGTCGATGATAGAGATCATGACATATCCCATTACCATACAGAACTGAACCTAACTGGGTCACACAAACAAGGGTTTGAATCTGGTGATCATCAATTGAACTGATCTAGTTCAATTGATCTGAATGAGATTCAATTAGGTTCAAGGAAAAAATCGTGCTAGCACTCGATTGAACCTAACGTTCTTCTTTTACTATCATAAATAAGTTGTCTCTGACTGAGCCAAAGGAGTTTGTGCTCAATCAGAGGCCTTCACTATGGTCTGACTGGAGGTTGTCCAATTAGAAAAGGTTGTCTTATTTATGAGATAATTTGACATAATACCTGCCATTTTTGGTCACCTGCTAAATTCTTGTTTTGGACTTTGGTCAAACATTGACCTTTGACTACTTTGACATCTTGACCCATGTGTCATGCCATCATTGGAGAGAACTGGTTGGGGCCTGTCCCCTACTAAAAGAAGGCAGGATAAAAGGGTGCACGCCAGGAAGGCGTGCATCCCAAGTGGATTGGATGCCTGGAGTCCCAAACAGATGGGACTCCATGTTACTTCAGGGTTTCCACCTTAGAGTGGTCCAAAGACTTATCTTTGATCCAGTCTTGGTATCCATCTAAGGATGATTCAGAGGGGCTCTCTCTAATTGAATCAGATGATCTCATTCCCACCAATCAGATTTAGATCTGATTTCACAAAAGGGTTGTGATTGGTTGGGATGAAGAGGACTGCATGGCATCAGCAGGGTCTATAAATAAGACCCTATCTATGCCCTAGGATTCAAATCTCTAGCCCATTGCCCATGCCCCAAGGCTGCTCCTCTCCTTTCTCCATGCCATCTTCAAGTCTTCTCTCTCCTCTCCATGTCCAAGAAGTTTTGGGCTTCAGTTTGGTGTGATTCAAGCAAGAGAAAGGCGATCAGAAGAAAGGCTGCACTGCTGCAAGAGACGACTGCCGATCTTCAAAAGAGTTTTGAAGATCCTCCAGATCAGATCCAGATCTGATTTTTGGAGAAGTGATAGAGAAGAAGAGGATCTCCAGATCCAACCCGAGTGGATACCGGTAGAGGCCAGGCACTTGCGTGGCTAGATCCAGAACCTTCCGCTGCAAATCAGGATCATCACAGGGTAATAGGATTACCCACTACAAGGTAAAATTAAATTTGATTTAATTTATTTTTTATTTTTATTTTATTTTTTTATTAATAATAATAATCAGATCTGAAATATTTTCAAATTTGATCTAAGGATCTAAGAGAAAAATTTTTGAAAATATATCTCTTGATCTAATCAGATCTGAACGAACCTGGATCCGAAGAAATCAGGATTTTTTCTTTCAACTGGTATCAGAGCCAGGTTCTAAATATTTAGATCTAATTTTAATTTATTTTAATTAAAATTAATAATTTTAGATGTCACATGAGATGTGATCAGATCTAAAATTAAAAAAAAAAAAAATTAAAAATTAAATAATTTAGGATCTAAGATTTGAAAGATGCATGACTAGTTCTAGAATAGAATAGTTCTATAGAATAGTCTTGCATGTCATTAATTTAATTTGATTAAATTATAATTTTTAGATCTATTTATTTACTATTTTTTGATATTATAAATATTATAATAACATCTAAAAAATAAAAAAAAAATTATTTAATTTTAAATATCATATGAGATATGATTGATGCATGTCTAGACTAGTTGTAGAATAGTTCTACATAATTATCTAGATTAGAATTTATTTTGATTAGATCAATTTAAATCTAATTTTTTAGATTATTATGAGATAATTTAGATCTAAAAATATGCATGATATGATACATGAGATGTATGCAAAATATGCCTTGATTAGATCTAATTTTTATATATGAGATATATGATATAGATCTAAACTAGTTTTGTAGTATTTTATATGTTCCTGATTAAGGCGTTCCTCCTTGGCCGTCCGATCATAAGAACGAAGAAGGGTTTTAAAGGCCTCTCTTTCCATTCGATGGGGTGTTCTTATGATGTGTAGGGGTGCTGCGCATGTTCGTCCTTAATCAGAAACCCAAAACTTACTTTCTGCAAAATCCTAGATCCTGAAACCCTAGGATTTATTGTGCATATATTTTGTTTATGAACCCTAAACTTAATTAAGAATTAAGATTTATGGAAAATATTTAGGTCTAAAATTGAGAATTTTTAGATCTAAGACATATTCATAATACTGGGTTCGGGCTTGGGTAGCTCAATTAGGTCTAAGCGGTTGATCAAACCGAATCAAGAGTTGGTTAGATGGGATCAACAATGCTTAAATTGACCAGCCTAATAGGATTAAGTCTGGGTCAAGATCGAGTCACATGAGTCACGATCAAGCAAGACCTAATTAGGCTCAGAGGTTAGAGTCTGGATTGTAGGCTAACCCAATTGGTTCTGACTCAACAATTTGGTGTCTAAGGTAAGTTTGGCACATACGACCGACTGGTTTTTAATTGGAAGCTACTCGACCTGAATGCATTCTTGTACGAGTTAATGGCATATTCCTTCCACCGGTCTCACTTACCTGGCCATATCTGTTGACACAGTTCTGATCTGAGGTGGTCAATAATCCGAGCTAACCCATGCCACTAGGTTAGTCATAATTGTTATGACTATGAGCCAAGTCTAGTTTAATGAGACCTGAATCAATTCTCCCTAAGAAAAGATTAAGTCTGAGGTCTTCCACCATTGTAGATGTGCGGGCCCTTCCCGGGGTTGATTGTTCTCGGCTGGATACAGTGGCTCAGTTGCACCGGAAAAGATGCAACCATGTCTATTAGGCATTGGATGCTATGGGCTGGAGGATGAGTTGGGCTCAATATTTCGGATACGGTGAGAGACTCAATTAGGAACCCAGTCTATGCAAATGGTGGGTCTGACTTAACTAAGGAGTGGATCAATATTTCCGGATACGGTGAGATTCATGAATTAGAGACCAAGTTTGGGTGCACCATGATTAGAGAATCATTGAACAAGAGTTGTTCACTCATTGGCTAACCCATCACCAATAACTGTTAGGTGAGGTGATGAGTCAGTTGGTGAGACCGCACCACCCACTAGAAATCATAATCATGGAGATTTTCGCATCTCTACAGAGGGAGTGTAGGGATCCGAGAAAATAGTGGGAGCTAATTTGTTTTAAAAATAAAATTTCCTAAACAAATTGGTCAAGTCATTAAATTACAGTATCTAACTAGAATCTTTGACTCTCTACAGGAAAAATATTCTGCGTCCAACCCACTTGGCACGTATCCTGGACACACATAGACTGACTGGACCCAATTATAAAAGATTGGCTCAGGAACTACAAAATTATTTTGGGTTTCAAGAAGTTAACACATGTATTTGGACCAGGACCCTCCCACCTTACCAGCTCGTCCATCCACTTGAACAGAGAGCGTCTCTGGAAAAATGGATTGACGAAGATAATAAGGCCAGATACTACATATGTTGGGCTCGATGTCTGATGAGCTCCAGCGCCAACATGAAGATATCGGGACTGCTCGCCAAATGTTGGCTCACCTGCAGGAGATGTTTGGTGAACAGAGTCGCGCAGCCAAATATCAAGTCACGAAATGACTTTTTAAGGCTAAGATGCATGATGGGCAGTCAGTCCAAGATCACTGTCTGACAATGATCAAGGACATGGAAGAGCTTGAGAAGCTCGGTGTGAAGTTGGACTTGGATCTGCAGAATGATATTATTCTGCAATCCTTGACTGATGCATATGGGCAATTCATCATGAATTACCACATGCATAAACTTCAAAATTCCTCTGGCCGAGTTAATGAATATGCTGGTTACCGCTGAGCTTTCTATGAAAGGTTCTAAAGGCTCAGTTCTTGCTATGGAACGGACTTCTTCCAAAAGAAAGTCTTATGGAAAGAAAAAGAAGTCTGTGAAAAAGCAGAAGGTGGAAGGAGCAAAGAAGAAAAAAAGGCAGAGCCGAAGAAGAAGGCCGATGACAAAGGAAAGTGTTTCCATTGCAACAGCGACGGCCATTGGAAGCGGAACTGCCCTACTTACCTGGCCACCCTGAAGAACAAGAAGGAAGGTCCTTCTGGAGGTATGCTCGTTATTGAGTCTAACCTTACGATTTCTTCTGCATCCAGTTGGGTGCTTGACTCTGGTTCTAGTGCTCATCTGTGCACTTCTCATGCAGGGTCTTGAGGATAGCAGGAGGCTGAGGGATGGAGACATGATCCTACGCATCGGTAATGGAGCAAGAGTTGCTGCAGTAGCCGTGGGAACATACCCTCTTCGATTACCATCTGGTTTAGACTTAGTTTAAAAGACTGTTATTATGTGCCTGCAGCTAGCAGGAATTTGATTTCTGTTTCATATTTAGCATAAGAAGACTATGTAATTTGATAAGCGATAAAAATATACTAATAAAAATATTAAATTATAAAATAAATAAATTTATTTTTTTAAAAATTAATACTTTTGTTAATTTTATGTAGAAAAAAGGCCACCAATATGAAGATCTTATTTTTTTAATTCAGATGAAATAAATTTCAAGTAAAACGGACTTCAAATGAGTCCGAAATTAAATTTCAAAGGAAATTAAAAAAAAAGCTGGTCTGGTTTAAACAGATTTAGAAAAATTGGCTCAGCAGACCGCCCGGCCCGACTATACTCAGATCGACTGCTGACGCCATGCTTACGCCAAGCTGACATCAGCATTTTTTGCGGCGCATGGTCGACCACTATAGAGAGCATTTTGGGGATTTCATAAGGAGAAGCGCGCTCCGATTGGCTGAAGAAAATGGTAGTCCATGCAATATCGAGCTCGTGCATAGTCTACAGAGGGCAATCTAAGAATTCTACCTGATTCGATGGATGCCTTTCACTAGAATTTGATCGAACGGCTGAAACTCGTGCATCGATGAATGGTGGGTGTAGCCCCCGGTCAAGATCCAATGGTCTGAATGGTTTCCGATTTGTAATTAAATGCTTGAAGCCCTTCAAAAGTAGATCCGATGGTCCAGAATCCATCTAAAGGCTGATACGATGGCTGCCATGAATTCTACTTGATCTAGGACATTTTAAAGGATTTTTAAGTGATTTTTGATGTATTTGATCGCCATCCAACGGCCAGAATGATCCAGGCCTTATTTGAGTTTTTTTAGGAGTTCTAAATCCTAATGTCAATAGGAATTTTCATTGAAAATCCACCTTTTAGCCTATAGAAAGGGGGCTGCCTGCTGTTGCCCAAAAAAAAGGAGGCAGAGAGAGAAAACTACAAAGGATTTTGGGAAGAGAGTTTTAAGAGAAAGCTTAGGAACAAGGGAAAAGAAAAGGAGTTCAAAAAGTTTTGAGAGTGAGTTTTGAGAGTGAGTTTTGAAAAGGCTTTTATATTTTTTTCTTCTTCTGATAATCAAGACATCGACCAAGGAGCTTCTCTTCTTCTTTATCAAATTTTTCACACCAAGAGCAACGGACAACCAATTTTAGCAATTAAATAGTCTAATTTTTTTATATTTTTTATTTTATTTATTATTTTTAAACTTGTTATCATGAACTAAATTTTTTTTTACTAAGGCTATGGTATAGCCACTCTTTTGATGCAATATTCAGTATGATTTATTTTTAATTTTAAATTTTATTTATGAGGAGTATATAAATCTGATCTTAATGCTTTTAGATTACTAGCCATCTTCTAATTGATCTGATGAACATAGATGTTACGAACCAAGTATATCTATGTTATTGCTTCTTGATTATATACCTTGTATTATGAATCAAATTAGAATTCATATGCATGTAGGAATTTTAGCACTTTGGATGTAGCATATTTTAATTAGAGAATTTTACAAAACTTAATGCATTAATATTTATTTAAATTACAACTGGATCAAAAGGTAATTAATAAATATTGATAGTTTTGCTACGCTTGGACCAAAGGGTAGTGAATAAACTAGAAGACTCCACCATCACATGAAATAAAATTAATCTAATAATTTGAATATTATATTGACTGAGTTGGTGAATTGATTGCCTTAACAATCTATTGCTCTTAAATTGAAAATCCTAATAATTACACTCTCTCTATTTTCTTAAAATTTTTAATTATTTTTTTATTTTGTTCTTTAATTTTTTATTCTCATAAATCAGTCTTCTAAATAAAACATAGGAAAGAGCTTTTCAGTACTTATTTTTTAATCCTCTAGGGATGATACTCTACTCATTTACTTTATTACTTAATCGATTTGTGCACTTGCCATAGCTATAGATTAGCACGCATCAAGTTTTTGGCACTATTGTCGGAGATTATGTCTAAAATAATATTAAAATTTCGATCCTAGCTTTACTTTAGAATTTTATTTTTAATTTTTATTCTTACTTTATTTTTAAAAAAAATTATTCAGTGCATGACACGTACTGGACATAGTAACTTACTACTTTTAGATTCAGAAATTGAAAGGACTATCAGAAGACTACAATAAGAAAGAAACATGATAGCTGAAGATCCTAACGATATCAATCTAGGATTGGATATGGCGGTCGAGGGACAACATGAAGCTATTCGACCAGTACATCATCCATTAAATGATTACATCATACCATCTATAGCCGATGCAGCTTTGAGCATCAGGAGACCGTCTATGCGAGCAAACAACTTTGAAATAAAATTGGTGATGATCCAGATGATTCAATCAACTATCTAATTCAGTGGACACATGCATGATGATCCGAATGCCCATATTTCTAACTCTTTTTAACTTTGTGATACTTTTAAAATTAATGGGGTGTTGGATGATGCTATTAGATTAAGGTTATTTTCTTTCTCTTTACAGGATAAAGCTAAAAGTTGCCTTCATTATCTTCCTGTAGGTTCTATCACAACTTGGGATGTCCTAGCCCAAAAATTTTTAGCCAAGTACTTTCCACCTTCCAAGACTGCCAAGATGTGCAATGATATCACTTCTTTTATGTAGATGGACATGGAGACACTATATGAGGCTTGGAAGCATTTCAAGAAACTGTTGAGGAGATGTCTACATCATCAACTATCCGTATAGCTTCAAGTACAAACTTTCTATAATGGTTTATCTCCTACTAATCATTCTATGATTGATGCAGTAGCAGGAGGAACCATTAATAAAAAAATGGAGGAAGAAGCCTTTAATCTGATCGATGAAATGGCATCAAATAGTTATCAGTGGCAGATAGAATGCATGATGCCAAAAAGACCAGCAGCTGTGCAGGGAGTAGATTGCGTGCCAACCTTACTAGCTGGAATTGCAGCCCTTAGAGCCGAAGTCAACAACTTGAAGGGAATAGCTATGCATATTTAGAGCATCACTTGTGACCTGTGTGGAGGAGGACATGATACGAGCAATTGCTAGACAGGTAATCCTTTTGCTAAAGCAACTGATATAGCTAATTATGTTGATAATTTTTTCAGGCCGCAATAAAACAATCCCTACTCTAACACATATAATCAAGGGTGGAGGCAGCATCCAAATTTCTCATGGAGCAATCAAAATGCAGCACAGCAGCCATCCCCGGGGTTCTAAGTACCTAAAAAGAAGTTCAACATGGAGGAGCTGATGATCAAATTTATGCAAAATCAAGAAGCAACTATAAAAAATTTGGAAGCCAAACTTAGGCAGGACCAAGTAGCAGCAATTCGAAACTTGGAGATGCAAATAGGTCAAATAGCTAAGATAATCTCTGAAAGACCTCAGGAATCCTTGCCCAGTAACATGGAGACCAATCCAAGGGAGCAAGTCAATGCTATCACCCTAAGAAGTGGTAAAAAGCTGGAGGAGCCATATCAGAAGAAAGAGACTGAAGAGTCAACTACAAATAAAGAACCATCAATAAAAATTCGTCAGTCACCAAAACAACCAGTAGATGAATGGTCTCTAAGTATACAGTTTGTCGATCCAAATGTGAAGCCTTACGTGCCACCACTACTATTCCCAAAGTGATAAATACAACATCCAGATAAATAATTTTCTAACTTTTTCAAAATTTTAAAGAATTTACATATTAATATTTCTTTTGTACATGCTATCACTCATATGCCCAGGTATGCCAAATTTCTCAAAAAAATCCTACCAAATAAGAAAAAGCTAAAGGAGCATGAGAGAATAAATTTGAATGAAGAATGCTCAGTAATACTTCAAAATAAATTACTACAGAAGCTAAAAGATCCAGAGAGTTTTACTATCTCTTGCATTATTGGTGATTGTAGTTTTGACAAAATTTTATGTGATTTAGGAGCAAGTATTAATCTCATGCCTTTTTCTATTTTTAGAAAGTTGGGTCTAGGAGAATCGAAGCCTACCACTATTACTATTTAATTAGCTGATAGATCCATCAAATATCCAAGAGGTATAGTGGAGGATATCTTCATAAAGGTAAATAAGTTTATTTTTTCTGTTGATTTTATTATTTTTGATATGAAAGAAGATTATGATGTACTCCTTATCTTAGAAAGATTCTTTTTAGCTACTGGAAGAGCTTTAATAGATGTTCAACAAGAAAAATTAATTCTTAGAATCCAAGATGAACAAGTTACTTTTAATGTTTTCAAAGATACTAAACATCCTGATGATAATCAAACCTATTTTCTAATTGATATTATTGATAATTCCATTATATGAGAATTCTATAGAAAATAGGTTTGAGACTATGAAAGCTACCAATGTCCAATTGAAAGATAGCTCGATCAAATATAAAAGTATTTCAATTGAAGTGGCACCGGATTGATTCAACTCAGAACTCAAAGAAAGTCAAGCTGAAGACTATAAATCAGAACTACTAGATAGGTTGTTTCTTTTCTTTTTAGTTTTGATCATTTTTTTTATTTTTTTATAATTTATTATTGCTCTTTTACTGCTTTGGTGTGTATTTTTAATTTTGTAGAGAAAAATCAATGAAAGCTCAAGCAAAATTTCAAAGCTTCAAAGAAACAGACTGAACCAAATCAGGTATATCCCTTTCCATCATTTATTGCACCCTTTATTTTTCTTTCTCTATTGAGACAATGTATAATAAGTTAGGGGGTCAAAAAAAAAAAATTAATCATGTGTCAAGAAGAAAATCTTGTGCAAGACAGACTGGATAAGTGATAAAAGATAGAAGTATCTACTAATGAATGTAACAAGTTAAAGAAGTAGATTAGTTGGTCAGACTTTTAGCAGCCTACTTAGGTTATTAAAAGACTATTAGCACTTCTAATTGCACATGCATACTAACAAGGCAAAGTAGGTACTGATTATAAGGCCAACTGAGGATTCAATTATCATTGAAAATTGATAATTAATATACATTCTAATAAAAAAAACTTGAATTTAAGGAAAGAGCTATCTGCCTAAAAATAAAGTGCAAAAGACATATATGTGGATTGCCCAAAGCCTAGTAACTAGATCTCTGCACCAAGATCAAGTGTGAAAATTCATGTAAAATGGTGGAGGGAAGGTCAAGATGCTCAGCACATCAAAAAAAAAGAAGGGTAGTGTGAAAGCTACATTAATTCATGAGTATAAAATTGGGAATGTATAGAAAATTAACCAAAATAGGTGATAAGAGAAGATACTTTTATCCTTTAATTTAACACTGAATGCTAAAGTTAGTCATCACGAACACAAGTGCTGTAGATCTTTGATATACTCTAAGAAAGTTTTTAATTGTATTGACTGAAAAATTTGCTTCTGAAGCTCAATGCTTAGTTAGTGATATTTTCTAAACTTTTTGATCTTTAAAAATATACTAATAAAAGTATTAAATTATAAAATAAATTAATCTATTTTTTTAAAAAATTGATATTTTTGTTAATCTTATGCAGAAAAGAAAGGCACCAATATGAAAATCTTATTTTTTTGATTCAGATGAAATAAATTTCAAGCAAAACAAACTTCAAATAAGCCCAAAATTGAATTTTAAAAAAAAAATTAAAGAAAAAAAGTCGATCTAGTTCAAATCAGTTCAGAAAAATTGACTCAACAGGCCGCCTAGCCCGATTGTACTCAGATCGACCACTGACGCCATGCTTACGTCGAGCTGATTGATTTTTGAGTCACCTGGCACCTGAGGGATTTGAATGCAGGAGACATATTGCTGGAAAGCGGTGGAGCTAAGCTTATCTAACGACGGTTGGTTTAGTGGCAAAGAATTGGTGACCTTGTAATAACTTCTAGGCAAATTGTAATTTTGACTATAATTAATAAAAATGGGTTATTTTCTATCACATATGTGTATTTAGTGTCTGTGATACATCCTTTGAGTTAATGGTAATGATAATTCATATTTTCAAGAGTTGAAAATTTAAGACATGAATAATCATTATTAACTCATAAACAGCTCCCGACCATAGGATCATCACGAGGATGGTGATTGATCCGGAAGGTTGGTGTACGAATCGCTTCTCTTTAGTAGATGAGTCTTGAGTCTACGGTGTGGAGACACCGGAGCGAGAGTACAGGTACTCGTTAGAGAACGAGGGCACTGAGCGTGACCACCTCGAGTAGTCATTAGGGAAGTCTACCTTCTCGTCAATGACTGACTCGATGCTGCAGTAGTGTGTCTGGTTCTTTGACCTGAGATGCATCGGCAGTTCACCTTGAGGGTGTTATAGTTTGACTACACCATTACTCGGTCTCCTAGCCATATGGAACCCTGAGGTGTATGTTGGCTATAGCATGTTCATTGTAGGAACTGGATTGCATCAAGATGGAATCTATCTACCTCGGTGGTAGAGGAGCAGCCCTATGATGATCATGAGAATCAAGTCCAGAAGCCATGGCCATGGTAGAGTGAAATAATAGAAAGAGTTTCTATTTAGATTTTCACATTGGACTCGAATCGAATGATTACATCATATGACAGAGACTAGGGTTTGACGAGTTCACCTTAACCCTAATCTGATCGGGGCTCAAGATAGAAGAACTTAATCACACAGGTAGCTGCACCAAGAGGTTCGCATTCAGCTCTGATGGGTTGCCACCATATACTGCTAGGTGTCACTGGTGGATTTTGGGAGCAATTAGAATGATTTAGATGATCGATCATTCTAGCTGTTCGATCAGAAGAGTTCTGATCCATCGAAAGGAGTTTCGATGATGTCTATGATAGAGATCATGACATATCCCATTACCATACAGAACTGAACCTAACTGGGTCACACAAACAAGGGTTTGAATCTGGTGATCATCAATTGAACTGATCTAGTTCAATTGATCTGAATGAGATTCAATTAGGTTCAAGGAAATCGTGCTAGCACTCGATTGAACCTAACGTTCTTCTTTTACTATCATAAATAAGTTGTCCTGACTGAGCCAAAGGAGTTTGTGCTCAATCAGAGGCCTTCATATGGTCTGACTGGAGGTTGTCCAAGTCAGAATAGGTTGTCTTATTTTGTAAGACATTACCTGCCATTTTTGGTCACCTGCCATTTCTTGTTCTTTGACTTTGGTCAAAAGTCTACCTTTGACTGGTCAAACGTTGACCATTGACCCTTTGACTTTTGACCACATGTCATGCACCTATTGGAGAGCTGGTGGGGGCCTGTCCCCCTGCCAGAACCTGGCAAGGAGAAGGGCGCACGCCAAGGGTGGCGTGAGCCCAAGTAGGAGGCGCCTAGGAGTCCTTGTTGGACAAGGACTCCACCTCCCTTTTGGATTCCAATTAGAGTTCTACTAAGAATCCAGTTTGACTGGTCTTAGGCACCCTCTAAGGAGGAATCCAGGGGTCTCTATTCCAACCAATCAGATTTAGATCTGATTTCACAAAGGGTTGTGATTGGTTGAGAGGAAGAGGAGTTGGATCACAAGAGGTCTATAAATAAGACCCTGCGCCCAACCCTAATTAAAAGTGAATGCAATTCAATTGAGAAACCCCACACCCCAAGGCTGCCTCTCCCCTCCTTCTCCATGCCATAGCTTCTTCTCCCCTTGCTCTCCACATCCAAAAGGTGTTTTGGACTTTGGTTGGTGCGATTCAGATCAAGGAAAGGCGATCAAAAGCAAGAAGGCTGCGCTGCTGCAAAAGGACGACTGCAGATCTTCAAAAGAGTTTTGAAGATCCTCCAGATCAGATCCAGATCTGATTTTTGGAGGTGTGATAGAGAAGAAGAGGATCTCCAGATCCAACCCGAGTGGATACCGGTAGAGGCCAGGCGCTTGCGTGGCTAAGATCCAGAACCTTCCGCTGCAATCAGGATCATCTACAGGGTAATAGGATTACCCAAATCAGGTAAATTAAATTTGATTTAATTTATCTTATTTTATTTTATTTATTAAAATAATAAGAATCAGATCTGAAACATATCAAGATCTGATTGAGATCAAGAGAAAAATTTTTGAAATATATCTCTTGATCTAATCAGATCTGGAACGAACCTGGACCGGGAAAATCAGGATTTCCCTTCAACTGGTATCAGAGCCATGGTTCTAAATTATTTTAGATCTGATTTTAATTTTATTTTAATTAGAAAATAAAGTGATTTCAGATGTCACATGAGATGTGATCAGATCTGAAATCAGAAAAAATTAAAATTAAATGATTTGGATCTAAGAACATGAAGATATGCATGACTAGTTCTAGAATAGAATAGTTCTATAGAATAGTTTTGCATGTCTTTTGATTTAATCTGATTAAATCATATTTTAGATCTTCTTATTTACTATTTTTTTTGATATTATAAGTGTTATAATAACATCTGATAAAATAGCAAATAAAAATTATTTAATTTTAAATATCATATGAGATATGATTGATGCATGTCTAGACTAGTTGTAGAATAGTTCTACATAATTGTCTAGATTAGAATTTATTTTGATTAGATCAATTTAAATCTAATTTTTTAGATTATTATGAGATAATTTAGATCTGAAAATATGCATGATTTGATACATGAGATGTATGCAAAATATGCCATGATTAGATCTAAATTTGTATATGAGATATATGATATAGATCTATAACTGTTTTGTAGTATTTACATGTTCCTGATTAAGGCGTTCCTCTTGGCCGTCCGGTCATAAGAACGAAGAAGGGTTTAAAGGCCCTCTCTTTCCATTCGATGGGGTGTTCTTATGACGTGTAGGGGTGCTGCGTGTTCGTCCTTAATCAGAAACCCAAAACTTACTTTCTGCAAAACCCTAGATCCTGAAACCCTAGGATTTATTGTGCATATTTTGTTTATGATGAACCCAACTTAATTAAGAATTAAGTTTATGGAATATTAATTAGGTCTAAAATTGAGAATTTCAGATCTAAGACATATTCATAATACTGGGTTCGGGCTTGGGTAGCTCAATTAGGTCTAAGCGGTTGATCAAACCGAATCAAGAGTTGGTTAGATGGGATCAACAATGCTTAAATTGACCAGCCTAATAGGATTAAGTCTGGGTCAAGATCGAGTCACGATCAAGCAAGACCTAATTAGGCTCAGAGGTTAGAGTCTGGATTGTAGGCTAACCCAATTGGTTCTGACTCAACAATTTGGTGTCTAAGGTAAGTTTGGCACATAGACGACCGACTGGTTTTTAATTGGAAGCTACTCGACCTGAATGCGTTCTTGTGCGAGTTAATGGCATATT